>SNQJ01S0124849.1:14188-26542 GCA_010110895.2 Picea sitchensis | reverse complement strand
TTAACTCCCTATGTGTGAGTTAATCTAGAAAAAGCATGAAACTATCCTAGATTGAACATGTGGGCATGTATGGGCCCGTTACAAACCTTTAAACTCTCCTAGTTTTTTTATCTAAGAAAGCAAAATTCCAACCACTATCCTACCTTTGTGACATGTGGGCATGTATGGGCCCGTTACAAATTTAAGATATGTTTGAAAAATAAAACTAAGAGGGGTCCCAAAAGGGCCTTTGTCCTCTCCTAAGGTTTTGAATTTTGTTAAGGGAGATGAGATTTTTCACAATCTTTTTCTGATTCTCAAGCTCGCTTGAAGGCGCGAGAGAAGAGCATACTCAAGGATTGTTACTTCAATTTCTAGTCCCAAATGTGAGTTAGATGTGATTAACATTGATGTTCACCTTAGATTGTAAATCAAAGCAAGCCATCCACATGGCAAAAAGCAAATAAGGGAAATTGATTTTTATCCACCTAAGTGCCTATGTTTGTTTGACCATCCCCTTTATAAGATGAGGGGTCTAAGTGTGGTGCAGTATTTAGAGCATGCATAACATCATTCTTAAGAAGGAAAATGACTTTCCCCACATCCCAAGACCTTAAAATGTGAAATTTAGTTCATATGTGCAACCCCTAGTGTAGACAGAGGCGCACAGAGCGCATGCACGCTTATCAGAATTAAGACAAAAAGCACATGCGTGCGTAGAAAAATTGTTGTTCAGGCGCATGCACACACGATGCGCACCTGTGGGGTGGAATACTCGCGCACCTGTGACAAACGGCCGAGAAAGAAAAATTCGGATGGATTTCTCTCAATTCTCCTTTGAATTGACTGGTTAACAGGTCGGCAGAGGCCGGTTTGTGCACCTGGAAGTTAATGAAACCAAAAGGAAAGAAAAATAAACCCAAATGAGGGAGGAATTGATACCTTCTCCCCAGTACGGTTGCCAATCTGTTTGCACCCTTTTCGTCGACTTGGTGAGCAAATCGAGGGTGCTTACATTCCCAGTTGGGTCTTGCTGAGCATGACAGCTGTAGAGGAAAGAGTTAGAGAAAACAAAACAAAACTATAAGCAAGACTTAAATTAAAACAAACTAAAACTATGAGCATATGGATAAAGAAATAACAAACACAAAAAGACCAATATCACCAATGTTTTTTAGGCTGATCAATTGATGAAATCAAAGCACAATGAGAAAAGGGGACTATGAGTCCCTTCTTTCTCCAATGGAAGGCTCTTGAGGCCCTCACAAACTTGCTCTCCTTACAATGAGAAAATGAGAATGATGGTGAAAGAAATCCTAGCACATCCACTCAATGGAGAGGTGGATAGCTCAATGAAATGGTGCTAATGTGTTATTGCCAAGGAGTGAGTCCTTAAAACAATCTAAGCAGCATAACATTACATGAAATTCCTTGAGAAAATGGTGTTTCTTCATGGCTTTTTATAGCATAGCATTGGGTGATTATGTAACTCCTTTGAAGTGTGAAAAGGGGCTCTTTAGGGCTTCATTAGGTCTTTGACTAGCCTACCATGCGGATTCAGCTCATGTTTGAGGGTCAAATCAGCTTGGGAGCTGATCCATAAGTGGTTGGGAGGCCGACCAATTCAATAAATGCGCCCTTTAGCAGGTACACGGGTTTTTGCGCTAACAGTCGCGCATCGTGCGCGTATGCGCGCATGGTACGTTCTTGTTCTGCGCATGTGCGCGCGCACCCAACTTCTGTAAAGCGCCCTTCAATTTTTGGTTACTTTGTATAGTTTTTGACCTTTTTGCAATGCTGTGAAATTAATTTAGTGCCATGAATGACTTCATTACTGTTTGACGATGCTGAGTTCTTGTCGCCATGTGCAGATGAAATTTCAGTGATAACACATGGGAAAATAACATCTCACATATTATTCATGTGCTAAAAACTCTAAAAAGGAATTAACTACTAGCTAACCTCAAGAAATGTGAATTCACTCAACATTCATTGGTGTATTTGGGTACGTGATTAGTGGAGGGGAACTCAAGATAGATCCTGCAAATATGGAGACCATCATGAAGTGGCCAATTCATACTAATTTCATTGAAGTTAGTATTTTTTTTGGGAAGTGGAGTAACTATGTAATTTAATAACATCCTTTTAAGTGGTAGCAATTGCACTCCACGCCATAACAACCAGTGGTAATAGTTTCTAATGGGAAAAGAATCAATAGAAATAGTTTGATGAGTTGAAACGAAATATGATACAAGCACTACTTCTTGCATTGCCTAACTTGCATAAGTATTTCAAAGTCGAGACAAATGCAAGTGGGTATGTTATAGGATGAATTTTGATGCAAGGAGATAATTCAGTATGCTATCATTCTAAGATGTTTCATAGGGGAGTCATAAACTACCCTACCTATGATAAGGAAATCTATGCCCTAATTCAAGCTATTAAGAAGTGGAATAACTATCTAAACGGAAAGGAAACCATTGTCCACATTGATCACCAACCACTGAAGTATTTGCAAGCCCAAAGTAAGATTCAACAAACCAAACGTTACAAGTGATGGGATTTTTGTAACAATTTCAACTAGTCATCAAATATAAGAAGGGAAGCACTAATAATTTGGAAAACATTCTTTCAAAGCCACCCACACCCAATATTACAGTTTTGGCAACTTGTATACACATGGATATTTTTATCCATGATTCATACAAAGAGTCATACATAGAAGATGAGGACTTTAAAGAGGTTTTTTAGTAGCGACATGGACATATTCATATAGAATAAGGTGATAGTAAGGATGAATATCATATTCATAATGGATTTCTCTACAAGCTAGACAAGATTTATGTCCCTAAATGTGAAAGATTGCATCTTATCATAGAGGCTCACACCTCCGAGGGTGTTGTACATTTTGGTGTTGGGAAGACAATTTCCAATTTAGAAAGGCATGTGTATTAGCCTAGAATGGAAAAAGATGTAGCACAATATATTAAAGGATGAATTCTTTGTTGTGCCAAAAATACAAGTAATAGAAAGAGAGGTTTGTACCATCCCTTATCTATACCCACTCGACCTTGGGAAATAATCTCCATGTATTTTATGAGTGGTTTTCCAACAACCAGAGAGGGACACGACTATCTATTTGTGGTAGTTGACAGGTTCAACAATATGTGCATTATCATGCCTTGCAAAAATACCATCAAAGGACAATAAGAAGCTAACATGTTCTTTGAACATGTTTGGGTGCACTTTGGGGTACTAAGGAACATCATCTCATATAGGGATACCATATTTATCGATGCCTTTTGGACTACACTTTGGGAGAAGATGGATACTAAGTGGAAAATACCTACAACATTTCATCCATAGACAGATGGGTGTTATGGGGAAAAAAACACCAATTGACTGACAAGATATCCATAGGATCTACCTATTTATCCTAGACAGACTATGGGCTATACTTCTAATGGTTTCCTCTAGATTCAAGCAAATTTTTTTCCTTTTAACAAAGAATGGTGATGAACATAAATTTCAACCGATGGTTGTCCTTACATGTCTATATGATGCATCTCTCGAGATATAGCTCGAGTTCTTATTATCTACTTCCTGCACACAAGGAGACAAATAACTATCGATCTACTATTATTCTAGTGTTAGAAAATTCAAATCCACTAGATCTATCTTGATCTCTTCATCATGAGAGAAAATCTAAACATTTGTAAATGGAATATAAAAATTCATGGGGGGGGGAACCAATTATCTATTAATTAATAAGAGATAAATACATCAATGCAATTACCTCGAGGTGTATATGCACTCCTCCTTTCCCCTCGCTTCTTGCTCCTCCTTAGCTTCTCAACCAAGCTAGGAAACTTGACTGCAACCGATGGATATGGAGAAGAACCTCTGAATTTTAGCAACATATATATGTAAATGATTCATCCTTCCTATGAGCAATATTGGTATTATTTATATATAATTTTTAAAGAGGCTTGGGATAGCTTATTTATCTTCTAGATACCAATGGAGACTCAAATGTTGTGAGTTCCAAGGCTCATGCCACAAAGAACCAACTCATTATGTTCTCATCTCTTTGAAACTATGTAAATCTATAAGGTTTGAGAGGGTGTCGCTTCTTGTGAAATTGTGACAAGTGACATGTCATTGGTTGTCCCATATATGACTAGTGACACCCTTCAAAAACTAACAAAGACTTGATCAGGAAAGTGTGTCTCAATTGTCATATTTTGTTGTGTTCCTCCTAACAATGTAGGGTGGAAATTAAGGATATAATAGATGCCCCCTAATGTGTGAGGTCAGGAAAGGAATGTATGGCTGAAACAAAAAACAATAAACTTTAAGGAAACATGAGGAGAGAGAAAATAGGTCTGGAGGTCAAAGAGTACCTCCAATCAGACACTAGTGGTAAAGACATGTATAGACCATACCCAAGGTAGACATACCTAGACTCTAAAGAGTATCAAAGCATGTCCACCAAAATAATACATTACGGATCCATGAAATATAATGAAAAAACATTGCCATGAAAGAATACACGATGGATCCATGTCATCAATAATATCATAGCCACGAGAAAATACAATGTGGATCTATGCCACAACATATACATTAGGAAGACAACAAGAATTGAAGAAAGTGTCACTAAATTCTTCAAAGTACTCATATATATAAGTGATATACTCCATCATAACTTGGGACGGGTGTTGTGAAGGAAGGATGTGACCCAAAACCCAAGTTCTTTGTCCCAAAACCCGATGGTACAATTCTATAGCATGTGAATAGATGAGTTGATGTTGATCATGGTAAAAACCATCTAATTATGGGTCGTTGAAGTATATCATTAATAGATGTGAGGGGATCCACCATTGATGAAAATGGACTCCAAGGTACCTAGTACAATTTAGTGAGTGTGAATAGAGAATCTGATGTTGAAAACCCATAGAATTAGTCAATCATGGGTCAATGATGTAAACCCACAATTGATTATGAGGAGTCCTGCCACTAAGGACTGCAAGCTCCAAGGTACTAGCTAGTTTCTAGATCCCTCTCCTAGATAATGTGCTAAAGTCGATAGGAAGAGATCCATTGAAGGAGGGACATAATGTATCCCCCATCATTCAACAAGAAAAATACATCGATGAATGACATGAAGAGATAGAATTACCAGGTACAACTGACACAAAGATGGATGACTCGAAAAGTCAACGAAACAACATAAGGTCGACTCGGGCTAAAATTCCCTTGAACATATAGTACACCACAATGGTGACTTGGAAGAAAGAATCAAGAGCTATATGAATATAGTGTGACAATGCAAGAGGCATTGATGTAGTCTCCATGATGATTGGAAGAGTAATCATATGGAGTATCTGTGACTCATATTATTGGGATGGCTCCTAGGAAATATAAAACCCAATTGGAAGATGATGACTCAAGTAGGTGCCATCTTAAAGGGAGACTCGACTGACACTGCCATTTTTTGAATAGATCAATGGTAAAAAGCTAGACTCTTCTTTTTGATATTTTTGGTTTGTTGTATCCTTCATGGTATATTAAGTGAAAAATAAAGACGAAATTATGTTTGGGTGGTGACTTTTTCGTTCAGTTTTAACAAGGAGCAAACTTGAACAATTTATTTTTCGTGTCTTTTTACAAGTACGAAAATGAGGTGAAAGTTTACTCGAATAGTATATTTTTTGTGTCTTTTTATGAGTCCAAAAAAGAGTTAAAAGTAGACTTGAACAGTGTCTTTCTCATGTCTTTTTATGATTCCAAAAAAGGGTAAAATTTTACTCGAATTGTGTCTTTTTCGTGTATTTTTACAAGTCTGGAAAGGAATTAAAAGTGTACTCAAACGTGCATTTTTCATGGTTTAATGAGCACGAAAAAGGGATAAAATCTAGCTTGTATGCAGAGAATGAGTGGTTGAAAAACATGATTCTATGTTCCAAGCACATGGAACCGACTTAAGAAACCATGAATGCAAATGGGTATTGGCAAGTGAGGTCCACTCTTAACAATGGTTCTCTCCATGGGTAGGTGGATACAAAACAGAGGTCAAATAATGCAATAAGAGGATGGTCAAGGGTTACTGCAATAGCAGTAAAACAAATCTAGAAAAAACAATAGTGCAATGGTGGAGTGCATGATGCAAGTGGTAAATGCATAAGAGATCATAAAGAAATATAAAAATTGGGAACCGCCTCGGGATATGGCCAGAATATAGATGAAGGGAGGAGAATGAGTCTCAATGTCCAGTCATGGTGGGACCATAGGAGGGCTACCGGGCCTAAAAAATATCACATCATGGTCATTGGATAGAAATATGAGTGCTAAATAGGGTGCCCATGGAGGGTAAGAACTATCATTCAAGTTACGACGTGCAAAAATGGAGTGTCCAATGTCGCACCCTGACGGGATTGAACCTAAGTCATTGTGATAGAAAAATGGGCGGTTAATAATGCAAATAATGGATGCAGGGAAAAACATATCCCTATATGTCAGTTTGGAAATACATACCTCAAGTTTAGTGGAAGTATCCATTTCTATAAATATAAAAAAAAATCCTCGTAATCCTATCAACATAGGTAAACTAGATTCCAAGGTCAAAAAACATATGAAATCATAAAAAAGGAAAATATTTTTGGAATTTTTGGATATGAAATATGTAAAATAAGAACACTCACACCACACACCTATGTATAAGGTGTTATGCATTTTGATGGTTCATGAAAATTAGATCCATTGCTAAGATCCAACCAAGGATCCTTTCCATCACCAATGAACTCATGGGATAATGTTGACATCATATGGCACACCATGCTCGGGCCACACCACATAAGAATGAATTTTCGTGGCCAAAGATACTAATCATGAGTGGTTTCATGAGATATGAGATCTACTTGATAGGGTACATCAAGACATGAAGGAGGTATGAAACATAAATATTCATAGAAAAGGAGAAAAGAGTATTTGAACATCCCTGCACCAACACTCATGTAGGACTTCTAGGAATCACCAACAAAGGGCATGTAGATCATGCATTGGATCCAAGGTTTGGGGTACAAAATGAAAGTTGATCAATTATCAGTATTTTCCCTTGATGAGGGAAGTGTGATACCCTAAAGACAGATGAGACAATTACAGTCATGTCATAGAACCAACTGTGCTTAAGTAAAAAATTGTACTCAAGAGGTGTGTTGCCTATCTCCACAACAACAGAGACAGTCTTACCACCTAACTTGATGGGAAACGCAGTGATAATCCCATGGGGATAGAACATATGTTCGTCTAAGGATTTCAACATGGTCACAGATGTATCGATGTTATGAGAGCCAAGGTATTTCCAACATTAGATAGACATAATTCAAGTCAAGGATCCTTTGTCAATCACAGTGTGAAGGAGATTTGTCCCCATCATTCTCGCTTTGATATGGAAAGATATTTGATGGGAAATCCAATGATGAACCTAACCGGGATCAAAGGAAATCAAGATAGAATATAAGGGATAAACCTCACCTATGTAATATAACAAGGCTTTCCACTGCACTAGGAAGCTCTACAAGACTTTGAGTGTAGACATGGGACATCGTGCCTAGGCCTAGTATTCCATAGTATTGTATTTGTGGGTGACCAATGTATTCATATTGTGTGTCATTCGTCGAAGAACAATATTTCGGGGGGAAATCAATGTGTCAAACTATGGCTTCTCAATCTCAAGAGGTCCACTAGGTTGGGAAGAAGATGTTATCTCTTGCATAGTAGGAGTAGGCTTGGAATTTTTGTAGTTATTTGCTCGAGCTTGAAGGTAGAATATCTAGTCACACATGAAAATTGTAGCATTCAAGGATGAACCCTCATGTTGAGGGGTACCTACCATACCCCCTTGCAAAGGGGAAAAATTTGTTGCAACGATGTGCTAAGGTTGAGTGGGGGAAGGATCAATTAATACAACAAGCTTCATTGGGGCCTTTTGTTGTGCCAAATACCGATGGATCTCATCCTTCCTAGGAAACTAGTGAGTAAGTTTTTCCTCTCCACAAATCATGAAAGGGAATCGACTCTTATTTTTGTCTTTCATGCCCCCTCCTTGAGTGTTTTGGGTGGGAGTGGTCTCTGGCTTAGCATTAAAACTTGTTTTCTTGTTATTATTTTTCCCTCTAGATTGTTGAGGATTCTTCAATTATGTGGATTGCATTGGATTCACCTCAGAGGTCTAAGTGGGGACCGTAGTGGTTTAAGAAATAGGAATAGTAGCCGACGAGTGTGACAAGATAGACATGTGACTCATCTGGTGAGTTAATTGGCCTATAGAGGCATGGGAATCAAAACCAACTACACCATCAACATGGGCTCCTGGGTTTGGTTTTCTTGGATTTTATATGGCCAAGGATCATGTGGGATAATGTCATACAAGGTACCTGACTGAGAATATATGATATCTAAGTGTTGGTCACCCAAGATGGCTTGCTCTTCGGTAATCACTACGTCCTTGGAAATGGGTGGTAAGAGAAATTTTGTAAACCTCTCCATCATGAGCTTGTCAAGAAGTGAGTCCTAATAATCCTACATCTTGGTCTGCACTCATGGATATGATCGAAAATGTGGGTGGAGGTATCATGTCACATAGATGTCAATATCTTTGTTTCTATCTCATATTGGATAGGAAATTGGTAATGTGTTAGAAATTCCATCACCAAGTCCTTAAATATATTGAAGGAAGTCCCATTTAGTTCAATGTACCATTTGATGACACTTTTGGTCAAGGATATGTGGAAAATACGTAACCTTATACTATTATCCATTAGGGAGTTGGATGATCACCACAAATGATATATCATTATGTGTGTGGAGGGGTCTTCTCCCATACTTCCATCACATTTTGGCATGTATGAAGGGAGCTTAGTAGGTATCATTGGCCTTAAAAGGTCATGGGAAATGGAGTCATTTTTCAGACACAACAAATTAGGAAAGTATAACATTTCAAGGAAAGGAAATGGTGTATGAGAAAATGAATATTGGGAGGAAGATGAAGTTTCAGAAGTTCCAAATGAACCTTGTAGTTCCCCTATGTGTGTTTTGTCGGAGGGACATGGTTTTACAAAAGGGTGAGTGCTCTCAGGGATGGAGGCACTCCCAAGAGCATGGTTTCTCTCAATATTAGACATGCCCCCAAGGGGATTGCCCCCGGGGGTAGGTGTAGACCCTAAAGAAAAGGTATTCCCAAAGTTAGTCCCAGGGAAGAATCCCCTAGGACCAGATGTATAGATAAAGGGATAGCCACCCCATTATGAAAATTTTCCTCCAGGGAAAGGTATGGTAAGCCACGAGAAACTAAATCCTCCTGACACATTAATTATCCCAAAATTGACTACGAATAGTCCCAAAACCACTAGGAATATTCCATCCAAATGGAAAACCAACACTCCACAACATTGGGTTTCTCATAGGAATGGAGGAGGTGGAAGGAATTCCACTCCCCATGATAAAACCAAGACTCATTCCCCCATTAGAAGGAGAAGTAGGCGTGGGAATCAAAACTGATAAGATGGGCATGGTAATGCTAGGTAGAATAGTGGATAGAAAAGAGCACATGGCCAGTATCACCCAAATAGAGGGACCTATATAAAGGGGCATATATGGTGTAGTTCCAATGGCACTCAAATGTGGAAAGTGGACATCATGGGGATTCCCCCAGTCATGATCATGGATGAACTTGATGGATTTGGATGAAACACTTGGGCTCAACATGTTGAAAGGGTTGTTGAACAAAGATTTTTTTTTTCTAAAAAGTTCCCTTACCTAGACAAGTATAGGTGTGTATGGATTATTCAGAGGGTTAAAGTTGGGTGGAGGAATTTCATCAACCACTTCCACTTCAATCATACTAATATCCTCAAACCAAATATGGAACTCTTTGAATCCGTAGTCACCTACATTGTGTCTCTTGAGAGGTGGTTGTACCTCAATGATTGGATCTAGTCTTCATAATTGACAGGACCAACACGATGATTTAGTCATAGTGAAAATAATATGTGCAAATCAAAACACAATTCAACTTAAGGATGACATAGACTTAGAATCAAAGAGCACACCCCTAACAAATATATGACAACAAAAAGAAAAATAATGGCTCAGGGGGTCTTCCGAAAACCATCCCTCTAGGGGAGATGAATTCCCCACAAGATTGACTAGTGAAGGTACAACCCTATGTGAAACAACCATGACTGGAGTATGTACCCTTTATTAAAGCGGGCACCTCCCAGGCCCCAGGTAATAGAGGAATGTCCCACCTATAGTCACCTATGTAGGCTATCTAGGAGTGGTCACTAAGGTTACCACCTCAAAATCAATTATCAGGCGAACAATGATAGGTCCAATCATATGAAAGAGTTGGGTAACTCATCCCAAAGCCTAAAAAATTTTACCTCACAGAGAGGTTTGTCAAGAACAAAATCCCTATAAATGTCGTAATCAAAGCGATACCACATACACTCCAACAATCAGAGAGGGGTACTATCCCTACTTGCCATGATGTGACCTCGTGCTTGACTATTGTGTTATAGGAGCTTCTAGACACATTGGTTGCAAAAATGGATTTCACACTCTTTAATGACTTCTAGGTTTTGTTTTTTGTCTTTGGAGAGTTCACTCTCCAATTCCATCCCAAGGCCCTAAACCTAACTATAGTTGATTTTCTAGAAAAGAAAAGAGTCTAGTTAATTTTAGATTACAAAATATTTTCTTATGGATGTTGTTTATGTCAAGGGGAAAATGGGTGAAACTTTTATGGTGTGTATGGCTCTTGACCCAACCAAAGCAATGCAAAGATGTCAATGCAATTGTTCAATTCAATTAATTCTAGCTACGGAAGGGAAATAAACATTTTTCTTTGCAAACATTTTACAATGCAACCTCACAAACGCCAAGCAAACATCCAAGACAAATCAGAACCAATATTTTCAACAAGACCTCAAACCAAACTCTTCAACAATGAACTTTTTCTTCAATGGTCAAAAGATTTTATGCAAGAATTCTTTTTTGTTTTTTGTTTTTTTTTTCAATTAGAATGAAAAAACTTCCTTAATCTAAACGAGAAAAACAATTGGAAAATGGAAAACCAACAAATCAATAGGAAAGGGTTGTAAGAAATTGGTAGTGATGCTCGGAAGCACACTCCAATGTCTCTACAAGGATATCAACCCAAAACTTGTTATGAAGGTGGGTCTAGTAACGGAGACAAATTGCAAGAGGGAAAACCAACCAAATGAAATCAATATGGGACACTACCAGATTGAATCATATATGTTGGGTGTACTTCCTAACTCAAAGGATCATTAACAACAAGCAAGTGCAAACAAGAAAACCAAACAAGCCACACAAACACACTTCAGATCTAGATCAAAGACTAAAGATGTGATAGAAAGGACTCAACCAGAGATAAGATCCAAGAATACAGATAAATTATGGATCTCTGAGATCAGACACTTCTATATATAACCAAAGAAATTTGAAAAACTTGTAATTTTCAAAGCCTACCTACAGAGGATTTCGTTGGTCATCTAAACTCTAATAAGTGACTAGTCACTAGTCACCAATAGTGTAACAAGAGAAGTTATCACTCTATCTCCCATAGTAGACAAGCGACACACTGCAAAATTTTTGGAAAAAAGAAATATCTAACTTAGATCTATGAGATCTGAGAGATCAAATCTCTTAGAGAGTAGTAGGGAAGAAAATATCTAAATAAAAAACATAGAACAAAGGATAATAGGAAAGGGAAACTAAACTAGAGAAGATTCCAAGATTCTTCCCCAATGGATTCGCCAATTATTTTACAGAGAAAATCTCACCAACTGACTGACAAGATCTATGTAGGATATACCTATTGATCCTAGATAGATAGTGGGTTAGAATTCTAATGATTTCCTCTAAATTCAATTAAATTTGTTTCATTTTAACAAAGAAGGTTGATGAACATACCTTTCAACCGATGGTTTTCATCATGTGTTTGGATGATGCATCTCTTGAGATCTAGCTCTAGCCCATACGATCTACTTCTTGCACACAAGGAGACAAAAAACTATCGATATACTATTATTCTAGTGTTAGGAAATTCAAATCCACTACATCTATCCTAGTCTATTCCTTATGATACTAGATCTAAAAATTTGTAAATGGAATACAAGAATTCATGTGGTAAACCAATGATCTATTAATTAATAAGAGATAAATATATCAGTGCAATTAACTTGAGGTGTAGATGCACTCTATGAATCCCTTCATTAGGGCTTCATAGTTTTTCTTTTCTGTAATAAATTTTGTAATATACAAATGGATATGTTATGTAAAATGTAA
>SNQJ01S0124847.1:0-26543 GCA_010110895.2 Picea sitchensis | reverse complement strand
GCCTGTTCACCCCACAGGCGCGCACTCATGCGCGCCTTAAATTCCTTCTCATGCGCACACATGTGCACTTCTTCAGTGTACAGGCGCGCGCTCATGCACGCCTTCCACTAAGTCGCCCGTGCATGTGGGCCCATCCTCTACCCAAAACCCCCCAAATCTCCCGTACGACCCCCCGTACCTACCCTACCCAAAAATTGGAAACCTATAGCTATGCAGGATTTTTAGACCACTAACCTGCAACTCGCACGTCGTCGATCGGGTACCTCATGCTCTCGGAATCACTCAAATCTCCTCTGAATCTACTCGAAAACTCACTATAGCAGTAGGTACAAATGAGGTGGCAATATGGGCCCTGCAGCTATATATAGGCCTTTTTGCCAAATTTTCACTCACCATTCCAGGAGCCCATGGCGTCCATTTTTCGAACCGTCTTCAGCCACGAGTCACTATCAAGTCCTATCAAGTTGATCAATGGTCACTATCAAGTCCTTGTGTGGAAAAAACAAGACCTGGAAAATAGTAGCAACCACTTCTTGTATAGCATAAGTCCACATCCTTTCTAACAAAATATTATAGTCGAGCTGAGAATCGACTAATTCAACTTCGACACAAACAGTTTTCCCCCCTAATTGGATGGGGAAAGAGGGAATGATGCCATGTGGTCGGAAAGAACGATCGTCAAAAGAGGTAAGAAGAGTTGGTGATGGAGAAAAAATGGGATGGCCTATGGCCTTCCAACACGCCAAAGACATTTCGCATGTCGAGTCACCCTCATCAACCACTATACGGAAAATGTTTTGTGTAAAAATTTTCATGGTATAAGCCACTACTATCTGAAACACAACGTGGTAAAGGAGATGAGGTTTTAAGTCAGTCATATCAAGCTTGATCGTGCCCAGATTACAATTCTTAGTAGATCCTAAAGAGGCTAACAGATCCTTTCTCTGGGAAGTGAAACTCTAGAGGACTTCCAAAGAAGACATCACACAAGGGGTTTGTGACAAATCCTCCACCACATAGTAGTTCTGGGCGACCCTTGTGTTCGGGTTGTGGGAAGCTTTTTTGAGTGCACCTTTTGGGATGCATGTCATTGTTTCACCCAACATCTTCTCAATTTGGAGATGAAGAGGGGGAATCTCAACTTCTTTACTCTTCTCAGAGGAGCTAGGCATTATGTAATCATGCACTCTGGTTGATATGTATGCATCACCTTTAATCATATACACATTTGCGGATGAAGGATTACTCGAAGATAGAGGAGGTCCTTGATTGCTGCCTTCCATGCTCACCGAGGCTTGAGTTAAATTTTTCCCATGTTGGAATGGGTTCGTTAACACAATGGGTTGTTGTTGTGCCAATAAATGTTGGGCCTCAACGAGCCAAGGGCACTGATAAGTTGGGTGGTCTTCCATGCATAGATTACACAAATACTTCATCTTTTTCTTTTCAGTGTTTCCCCCGCCAGCATTATTGGTAGGTTTCTTATCCCCCTTACCCTTCTTTCATTGTTTCTTCTTCCCGTTGGGCTACTAGTTGGCCTTTGGGTTTGTTGATTGTACACTATGTACATACAACATTTGGGTAGGGGGAGCAGTCAGACCAGTGGTCTGCCTAGCCATTTTTTGTTGTATCGACAATTGTTGCAATTGTTTTTATAGTGGATCAACGGAATTAGCTTGTGTTGAACCGACAATACCATCAACATGTGGTCCAGCTATATATCTAGTTTTGTCAAGAATTGACCTAGGTGCATCTGGCAAGATTTCATAAAGTAGGCTAGATTGCGAGTAAATCAACTCAAGACGTTGAGCTCTCATTATCACATCGTCTTTAGAAAAGACTCCCAACGTCGCTACATATTTGGATAAATGGGGTACCAAAGATTTAAGGAACCACTCAAGAAAAAATGTTGGTGGGACTGGTACTTTTATCAAAATCTTCCGACATCTCCATTCTCGGATGTGATCGGAGATACGGACTACCTTTGTGTGCTCAAAGTTGGCCAACAATTCGGTGTTGACATCGTATCTCACAGGTAATTGGAAATGGTTTAAGAAAACCATTGCCAATTCACCGAAGGAAGAGTATCTTGAGCGGTTGAGCTCAATGTACCATTTCGCAACACTCCCTATGAGAGTGTGTTGAAACAAGCACAATTGGATGGAGTCATCTTTCAATGAGTTAGACGAGCACCAGAGATGAAAAGTAGTCACATGATCACCTGGATCTTCATTAGGTTTGGCTTCGAACTTTGGAATGTTTGAAGGCAACTTGTTTGGCATAGGAGGCCAATGTGGATCGTGACAGATGGGGTCATTCAACAACCTCGTCAAGTCAGGCAAATGCAAAGTTTCCAGAAACAGTAGTTTGGGCCATTGATTATGACTGTGGAAAAAGGGACCTGGATTTTGACTGGCACCATCTTGCTAGGAAAAGGTTGGCTGTTGGCCAGGATTCTGGAAAAAACTTGGCCCAGGACCACCGTATGAATTTTGCGCTTGTTGAGGCATCGTTGAATGACTTTTGTAGAAGGACAAAGGAGGTTGGGATTGCATTGTAGACCAAGGATTTTGAGAGGGGATGCCCCCTGCCGACCCGACGAGCATAGGCGTTGAACCTTGTTTGGGGTTCCAATGACTTTGGAAGGGGTTTCCCCTGTTGGCATCCATGATGAGGAAGCTGATCCTTGCTAAGGAATCCAAGGTCCTTGGGGGGGAGGTATTCTTAGGTTTTCCCCCTATGTAGGAATAGTATCCTACATAGGATTTGGTTGTCCATAACTGAGGTTTCCCCTGGTGGGGAAAGCAACTGATGAGAAAGAATTATTAGCAAACGTACCGAACAAAGAGAATGGTCTTGAACCTACCGACTAACTATTATAAGGAACTCATTGACTACTTAATCCATATGAACCATAGTTCATTCTTGGCCAGGTGGATTGTTGGTGAGGACCACTGAGTGAAGGGAAAGAAGGAGGTATGTGACCCCTTCTGTAAGGGAAAGCATTATAAGGAGCTAGAATCCCCCCCATGGATCCTTGCAGAGGAGTGTTTGAACTCTCTTCCCCTAGACTTAGAGTTGATTGAGTGGAGTGAAAAAGGACAGCATTTGGATCGAATCTAGGCATTCCATATGTGAATGGAGGGCCTATCGCACTCTAAGACAATGGAGTAGTGATCGATGCCAAAGATGGGAGCGAGACATTGCCCAAAGTAGAGGCAGTCGATACCATAGTGGCTCGGACTAGTGAAGGTTGGTTAGGAGGTGGAACACCCCCAATTGTGACAACCATAGAGGGAATATGAGATTTCCTTGAAGAAGTTATGGTATTTGGTTCCATCTCTACTTGGGATACTTCCAAACACTCATAAGGATAGACCTGTACGACAACGAGAATCGAAAGATCCGTAATCGAAGGGTTGTTAGGACCAAGATATTGTGCTCCAAGGTCAGTGATGGTTGGTTCCTCTGAGATGAGATGTTATTCTCTCGAAGGTGGGTTGGAAACAATTAATCATGTCCCAGTTTCTTCAAATGACCCTTGTTGGTCTAGCTTCCACCTTAGCGGCGGTGGGGGTGGCTCCAGATCGACCGGTGGTAGGCCAAGAAGCCTTCGATATCGGAAGAGCTTCTAATCCTCCACTGTGTAAGAAGATCAGAGACACACTAAGGATTTTCTAATCGATTGAGAAACAAACACACCCTATCAAAATATTCCTATGAGATCAATAGACAGTCACTAACTAGTTGGAAGAATAGTTACAACAACCAACACTAGAGAAAATTATCGGTGCAAGTGAAAATCGAATACAGAAGCACCCTCCGGGTATAATCTGCAAAGCGTGGCCTAATATCTATCCTAGGTACCATGGTATACCCCCGCAGTCACCTATGTAAGTCAATAGAATGATAAGAAACTAGGTTTCCATCTCGGGAACAGTTGCTAGGCGGGTACAGTCGACAGTCGGGTGGACCGTAATGAGAAGGGTATCAAGCCCAAAACCTATCTAGGGTATCAAGAGCAAGTGTTCTGGAATACAACCGAGTACCTTGAACAGATTCCAGACCCATGAAGCTCTGTGGAAAGTGATAACGATGGAATCCTAGGACAAGCCCTCTATATGTGTTCCCCACTATGCTTGGTCCAGTTTTGGAGGGGTTATCTCCGCTACCTTTTCGCACGCGACCTCGTGTTTATCCCCTGTGTTAGAGGGGGGTCCAAAAAAAATTTCACAGTAACTGGACTTTGAACACTCCCTAGCTCAGACTCTTATGTTTGTGTTTGGAAGCCTTGAAGATTTTCCTCCCCAACCTGTTAGCACAAATTCTTGCAAGGGGGTGTTTTCTCTCCAAGATTTGAGCCCGTGGCGTAAACATGAAGAAATGGGGCTTAAAGAACCCATCAAATGCATTTTATTCATTTGCAGGAAAGAGTGCCAAGCGCATCATGCAGAAGAAGTCCATTTCAGACTTAAGTGTTAGCAGATGGGCGATCTGGGATTCAACGGCCAAGATCCATCTATAGAGAAGATTGACGATCGACAGGTAATCACAGTTAGAAGAGTTGCGCCAGGATTAGCGTTGTGGATAGCACTTATATATCACCAAAAATATCTCAACCGCCCATCCCATAGGAGTACATGGCACGCGATCGAGCTACATCGCCACTTCTCCCTTCGTGACTTTGAAGAGTGAGGATCAGCCTCCTCCTAGCCGTGAGATACAAAGTGATGAAGGCGTCCAAGACCTGGGCCCACCAATCTTGTCGAGGTGATCAGGACCATCCATCAAAGAGGGACATGTGGTGCGCAAATAGACTCCATCACCTCCTCGCCTCTCATAATTTTGAAGCACAAGGAGCAGCCTCCTCACAACTGTGAGATGCGAAGCACCGAAAGAATTCAGGACTCGGGCCCACAGTATCACCGAAAGTGATCTCAGTCATTCATCCCGCAGGGACACGTGGTGTGTGATTAGGCTGTATTTTCTTTTCACGCATCGCGACTTTGAGGAGTAAGGACTAGCTCATTCCCATCCATGAGACATGAAGTGTTGAAGCTTCTGAGCATATCGTCTCAGCCACTCCCTGGGGAAGCAGTTAATGAAAATCGAGCAGGTAGATGGAGCCTCAGCTCGAGCCATAAATGGAAGGTATGGGAGACCTGGAGAAATCAGCCCGTGGTACCCTTGCGTGCAGGTCTCCCCTACAAGTTCCATGCTAAGTTAAGATGGCATCTGACAAAGAATTCCATCCAGGTCTAACTGAAGAGACGCCATGCCTTGGAGGTCCAAGCACGCCTCTATTGGGCGAATTTTTCTGAGTATATGTACTCAGTTTTTCTATTTTTGTAAGGATCAATGGTTGAGTTGAGCTCCCGATTGTAAAGTTTTGATGAAGCACTGGTTTCTCTAGTTATGTAGTGGCACTTGAGACTTCTTGCCTTATGAATTTCAGCCTCTTTCCACCTCTCTGTGTACACTGTGTTAGAACATCTCGGAATTGGAGGATCCAATCGAGTTGCGACTGTTATAGGATGATTCATGTTGGATCACTGTAATAGTTGTATCGTTTCTAATCAGTTCTTGTATTTTCTCAACGTTGAATGATTTGGAATTGGAAGATCCAGTCAAATCACCCTTCAGTTCCCCGAAACTCTGAACCAAGAGGATCTTGTATTATGAGTTTTTTCTCCTCAAGTTGTTGAAAGGCCTAATGCCCAAAGAAGTCTTGCTCACTCATCTCACTAAGTCTTCCACCTGCTCATTTTACTATCAAATCACTGACTGAAGTTAGATCAATACCTCCTTTGTTTTTCTACATTCTAGCCTAGTTTTCTGAGTTAGAACGATATCTTCTTGATTATTAATCCATTCGATCACCCCATTAAATTATTCGTGACATAAAACTGATGGGCATTGGGCTCTGCTCCTGCTGCAATCGAGGAGTGACTTCCAACGCCAACATTTCCAGTGCCATTTCAGGGGACGAAGTTGAAAATATTCCCTGGGATTGAACGACATTGAGCTTCTGATTCTGAAGGTGCATCAGGCATCAGAACCCTTGAATATTTCTACTGTGCACCTGGCGACTCCACTGCAGTGAACCTGTTTTGTTAGTTGTGGCTTCCAGCGATAGACACATGCGGTCCCATCCACAGCTTCCTCTAGCCACGCCTGAAGTGGATCCAAAGGTTATTATCATAAAAGGGAAGGCCTCTCAAGGAGAAAGCTTCACCGCTGAACCAGGTAATTTGCCACCTCCTTCCATAGGAACTCCATTTTCTTCTTCTCAGCTTCCTAGCAAGCCTATTTCTGAGGTTTCCCGTTTCCTAAATTTTGGGAGTGTTCCTGTTGAGTATTCTCGTCCTGGTCTAGAATTAGAAGGATAAATCCTTGTCACTCCCCTCTCCCATGAAGACATACCTTGGCGCAAACCTCGGACTGCAAAAAATTTCAACACCCCTCCTCTTGTTACTATTATTGCGCAGAGAGAATCGTCTACCCATTCAAGTCCCTTAGCTCTCTCTCTTTATTCCCCATTGTTTCCCTTTCCTCCAGGAAGCTCATTTCTGGTATCCCCTGTTCACACTCCTTCTCCTCCGAGTTCTCCTCCACCTAATATTCCCATGGTAGGAGTTAATCCCCCCATGACCAGAATGGAGGCCATCATAGCTGCTAGGTATGATCCCCTTCTGTTACCACATCCTCTTAACACCCTTCCAGCAGAGGGATACCTTAAGCAGCTACCCAAGTTCACAGGTGAAGGGGACATAGCTGCAGAAGAACACCTTGAAGCCTTTTACAGCTTCACAGATGATCACGTTATCATGCATGCAGATGTATGGATGAGAATTTTTGTCCATAGACTTGAAGGCAAAGCTAGGAAATGGTTTAGATCCATACCTCTTGGATCTATAGATGGGATTGAGTCTTTGGATATCGCCTTTTTGAGACAATGGGGAGACAAAAAAGACTTCATGTATTACATGACAGAGTTCGGGTCCTTGAAGAGAAAAGAAGGAGAGTCTATCTTTGACTTCTCTAAGAGATTCAATAAGATGTATCATAAAATTCCCGCTGAGATTAAGCCCTCAGAAGCCTCTGCGAAGATCACTTATGCTAGCAATTTTGATCCCTATTTCTGCCTTCTTTTGAGGGAAAGGAGAGTCGCCACTCTGGCGCACATATAGGACACAATCGTAGAAGTAGAGTCTAATATATTGGTTGTTGACTGAATTAGGAGTAAGGTTGACATAGACATACCCAGGAGGAGAGATGAATCCTCCTCATCCTATTCTTATGCCCTTCCTCCTCAAATGGATGAGGTAACTAAAGTGTTGAAATCTCTCTCGGCTAGAATGGAGAAGTGGGAGTTAGAGGAAAAGCCCACATATAGAAACCCCTAGAATACTGATAGTCGAGGCTTCAGGAGGCCTGGTAAAAATATGCCATAGGATTTTCCAAAGGAACAAAGAAGCAGAGACAGGGATGACCAAAGGATTCAGACCCCTCTCCAGAATAACCTAGTTGCTCATGAAGAAGGGGAGGAGGTGGATGAGCTCGACCCTGAGATCCACTCCATTGAGGAAACTTCCATGTTTCCCCATTTGAATCAATCCGCATATGAAGAATCCATTATCAATACTCAAATCAATGAGTTGAGTAAAGGGGAAAAGGCCAGCAACACTCCTAACAGATACAACCTCAGGTCAAAAAAGAAAGAAGGGAATTTTGATAGTCAGGAACAACCCCTCATAGCAGAAAGGCCCACTAAAGTTGTAGCAACCACTACTAAAGAAAATAAAACTTAGAATTCTTCACCAGCAGCCAAGGAACCTGTCTCCGAGGTAAGGGAAGCTCCTAAGTCCCTCTCCTCCTTTAGTTTTGAGCATGAGATTCAGAAGATTAGAATTCCTGTACCCCTATTCGAACTAGTGAAAAATAAAGATTTCAAAAGGTCCCTCTCCAAGCTGCTACAATCTGACCCCCCCCCAGCCTTCCATGGACTCAATAAACCTCCAACATGAAAAGCCATCAGTCATCCTAGGTCCCATGGTAGAAGATAGAGATGATTCATCCCCTCCTTTCTACACATCCTTGAACATACATGATAAAGTGATGCATAACTACCTCATGGATTCAGGGGCTTCCCATAACCTTATGCCCAAAATAGTCATGGAAGAATTGGGACTGGAAGTGACAAAGGATTATCATGACCTATACTCTTTTGATTCAAGGAGGGTGAAATGCCTTGGAGTCATCAAAGACTTGGTGGTCTCTCTTTTTCAGCTGCCAATGAAGAGTGTGGTCATGGAAATTGTAATGGCCGACGTTCCTCCCAAGTTTGGCATGTTGCTGTCAAGATATTGGATTAAAAATCTTGGAGGAACATTACAGATGGATCTCACATATGCTACTATTCTAGTCTTTGGAGGGGAACACAAAAGGTTGTACAGAGAATCCCAACTAGCCTATATTGTCAGTGACGAAGCAAACCCCACCAATCATCCCATCTTTGCACTGGACACTGATTTGGGGTCTAGTTTATTGCATATCACAAATTCTCCTAAAGCCCCTTTTCAAGTCAGAAGGTAGCTCCCTTTTAATCACAAGATGCCTCCTCCAACCACCTCTATTTGGAAAATGTTTTTCGATGGAGCTTCTTCTAGCGAAGGCGCTGGCACTGGAGTGGTTTTCATATCACCTTCTCAAGAGACTATATCCCTATCATACAAGATGGAATTTGAAACCACCAACAATGTGGCAGAGTATGAAGCTCTGGTTCTGGGTTTGAGAGCCGCAAAGGAGATGGGGATAGAGGAGATAACAATGTTTGGAGACATTGAAGTAATTATTCAGCAAGTCATAAATGCTTATCGAGCCAAGCATCCTCGGCTCATGAGCTACATGAATGAGTTGTGGGACTCAATCAAAAATTTCTTCTCATCTTTCAACATATATTTTATTCCAAGGGAGAAAATTTCTTTGGCTGATTCCTTAGCCATTTTGGTGAGTTTGTTTAGAATCCCTCTGTCGCCTAAGAAAAAATACAACATTGAGATAAAATATAGGCCAGCTATACTAGACAATGTCATACATTGGAAGGTATTCGAAGATGATTTTGAAATCAATAATTTTCTGTAGGCTGTCGACGAATTTTCTGAATTGCACATTGACCAGGACCCAGACCTTGAAGGTCACCCCTTCCCTGAGGTATTCTCAAATAAAATTGCTAATCACTAGATTATTCAGCTGCCTAGCAATCACATTCCAAGGGGACTAGTCCCTTTAGAAAGATTGTTCAATGGGAATGATGTGGAAGTAAAGGGTAGGGTTTCAGATGAAGATGCTGACATAGCTGACTACAACATTGGCACACTGGAGGAGCCTGAGTTTGTCAAGTTGTCAAGCATTTTGACCAGAGAACAAAGGGACGAATATACCAAGTTATTAAGAGAATTTTCTGATGTGTTTGCATGGACCTATGAAGACCTCAAGACATATGACACATCTGTCATTGAACACAAGATCCCACTGAAGGAAGAGGATAAACCATTTAGGAAAAATCTAAGACAAATAAATCCCATATTGTTGCCTGTCATGGAAAAGGAAGTGAAGAAATTGTTAGTCGCCCAAATCATTGTCCCCTTGAGATATTTTGAATGGGTGGCCAATTTGGTCCCGGTAAGGAATAAAAGTGGAAAGATTAGGCTTTGCGTCGACTTCAGGAATCTGAACAAAAGCTCAAGAAAGGACAATTACTCCCTACCTAAGATGGAACACATATTGCAGAGGGTAACCGGTGCATCTAGGATATCCATGATTGATGGTTTTTCTGGTTATAACCATATATCATTCATGCCTGAGGATAGAGAAAAAATGGCCTTCACCACTCCTTGGGGCACATTCATGTATGCCAAAATTCCCTTTGGATTGATGAATGTAGGAGAAACATTTCAGCTAGCCATGGATATATCCTTCATCGGGGAAAAAGATCAGTTTGTGGTGATCTATCTCGATGACATCATAGTCTTCTCTAGGTCTGATAAAGAACACTGCTATCACTTAAGGAAAGTTTTCTCGAAATGCCGAAGGTTTGGTCTTTCCCTGAATCCCAAGAAATATTTGTTTGCTATGATGGAGGGAAAGTTGTTAGGCCATATAGTATCAACAAAATGAATGAGAATTGATCCCAGTAGAGTAGAGGCAATTCAGACCCTATCACTCCCCAGGTCTAAGAAAGAAGTCCAGGCCTTCTTAGGAAAGATTAACTTTCTGAGGAGGTTCATCTCAAAATTTGCTGAATTGGTGAAGCATATCACAATCATGCTCAAAAAGGGTAATGAAGTGAAATGGACCTCCGAACCCAGGGAATCTTTTGTCCAAATAAAAAGGGCATTGACTGAGGCACCTGTGTTGATCAGTCCTAACTTTTCCAAGGACTTCCTAGTCTTTTCTTTCACTTCTTTTGATGCAGTAGCAGCGATCTTATTGCAGAAAAATGAGGAAGGGTGAGAGAAACCCATTTATTTCTTTAGTAAAGCATTAAGGGATGCAGAAATCAGGTACGAAATCATGGAGAAACAGGCCTATGCCTTGGTGAAAGCTCTCAAATCTTTCAGATTCTATGTCTTTCACTCAAAAGTGACCGCATATGTTCCTTCAGCCTCTGTGAAGGACATCCTTGTACAACCCGACATAGATGGGAGAAGAGTCAAATGGATTGCTAAGATCTTAGAGTTTGATCTGGAGATCAATGCCACCAAGTTGGTTAAAGAGTAGGGTTTAGCCAAGATACTGGCCAAATCCAATTGCAGAGCCTTGGGGATTAGTCTACTCAATACTTGCTCAGGAACTCAGCAAGTTGATTCACCCAGCCAATTTTCTCAGGATGACTTGCCACTAACAGAATGTGTCTGGTATCGAGACATATTGTACTTTCTATAGGAGTTGATGCCCCCTGATGGAATGGGTAAAAGTAAGGCAAGATCTTTAAAACTCAAGGTGGACAAATATTGCCTCATTGATCGAGTCCTATACTGGAGAGACCCTCTAGGGGTTTTGCTGAGGTGTTTGAGCCCACAGGAATCCCAGAAGGTTATATTTGAATTCCATAACGGCCTTTATGGAGGACATTATTTTTGGAAGACCACATCTCACAAAATCCTCAAGGATGGGTATTATTGGCCCACTTTATTCACTAATGTATGCAGAGAAATCAGAGCTTGCATCAAATGCCAAAATTTCTTAGGAAAGCAACAACTTAGACCACTACCACTGAAGCCTGTAGTAGCTTCAACACCTTTTCAACAATGGGGGATGGACTTCATTGGAGAAATCAATCCTCCCTCAAATGGAAAACACAGATGGATCCTGACTGCAACAGACTATTTCACCAAGTGGATAGAAGTTTCCCCCACCAGAAGTGCATCACATAAAGTAATTATCAGCTTCCTAGAGGATATCATAGCCAGATTTGGCTATCCCAACAGGATTTTCATTGATAATGCTGCTTCATTCAAATCCAAGCCTCTGATTAAGTTCTATGAGTAGTTCAAGATCTCGCTAATTCATTCCACCCCCTATTATCCTCGAGGAAATGGACTGGCATAATCTTCCAATAAAAGCCTAATCAAGCTCATTAAAAGATTATTGGAAGACAATAAGAAGGCTTGGGATTCAAAGCTCAAATTTTCTCTATGGGCCGATCGAGTGACAACGAAGAAATCCCTGGGCACCTCGCCTTTTTAGCTGGTCTACGGAACAGAGGCGGTTTTTCCCACTCATCTCGCCTTACCTGTACTGAAATTATTTCAAGATTATGAAGGAGAGCTAGATCATATGGTCAGAAGGATTCATCATATGGTGGAAGTACAATAGATCAGGGAATAGGTTATGGACGCAGCTCATAGTCATCAACAGAAGGTCAAACAGGCCTTTGACAGGAAGGTTAGGAAGAAGGAGTTTGAAATCAGGGATTTGGTGCTTAAGTGGGATGCGCCCAGACAGGATAAGGGCAAACACAACAAGGTTGATGCCCTATGGATGGGGCCCTTCAAAATCTATGAGGTTTTCTCAAATAACACATACAGGTTGTAGGATTTGGAGGGTGAAGAGGTTTTCAACAGCCCAGTAAATGGGCATTTTCTGAAGAAGTGTTTTGTTTGAGCCTTAGACATCTCCTTTGTTTATAAATATTTTCCTTTTGGTTCTTTGTTTATTTTTATTTTTCGGCTTAGTAAATGACTCCATAGCCAAATAGCAAGGCACTGAAGCTGCAAAAGGAGTTCTTAGAGCATCGCAGGGACGACTCTATCCCCCATGGAGCCTAATGTTAGCACAAATTCTTGCAAGGGGGCGTTTTCTCTCCAAGATTCGAGCCCGTGGTGTAAACACGAAGAAATGTGGCTTAAAGAACCCATCAAATGCATTTTATACATTTGCAGGCATGAGCGTCAAGCGCAGCACGCAGAAGAAGTCCATTTCAGACTTAAGTGTTAGCAGATGGGCGATCCAAGATTCAATGGCCAAGATCCATCTATAGAGTATATCGATGATTGGAAGGTAATCGCGGTTAGCAGAGTTATGCCAGGATTAGCTCAATGGATAGCGCTTATATATCACCAAAAATATCTCAACCATCCATCCCAGAGGAGTACGTGGCATGCGATCGAGCTACATCACCACTTCTCCCTTCGTGACTTTGAAGAGCGAGGATCAGCCTGCTCCCAGCCACGAGACGCGAAGTGTCGAAGGAATCCAGGACCTGAGCCCACCAATCTTGCAGAGGTGATCAGGAGTGTCCATCAGAGAGGGACATGTGGTGCGCGAATAGACTCCATCACCTCCTTGCCTCTCGTAACTTCGAAGCACAAGGAGCAACCTCCTCACAGCTGCGAGATGTGAAGCACCGAAAGAATTCAGGACTTAGGCCCACAGTATCGTCGAAAGTGATCTCAGCCGTCCATCCCGCAGGGACACGTGGTGTGCGATTAGTCTCTATCTCCTTTTCACGCATCACAAATTTGAGGAGTAAGGACTAGCTCCTTCCCATCCACGAGACACGAAGTGTTGAAGCTCCTGAGCATATTGTCTCGGCCACTCCCTGGGGAAGCAATTAATGAAAATTAAGAAGGTAGATGAAGCCTCAGCTCGAGCCATAAATGGAAGGTATGGGAGACTTGGAGCAATCAGCCCGTGGTACCCTTGCATGCAAGTCACCCCTGCAAGCGCCATGCTGAGTTAAGGTAGCATCTCACAAATAATTCCATCCAGGTCTGACTAAAGAGATGCCATGCCTTGGAGGTCCGAGCAAGCCTCTGTTGGGCAAATTTTTCTGAGTATATGTATTCAGGTTTTCTATTTTTGTAAAGATCGATGGTTGAGTTGAGCTCCCGATTGTAAAGTTTTGTTGAAGCACTGGTTTCTCTAGTTATGTAGTGGCACTTGAGACTTCTTGCCTTATGAATGTCAGCCTCTTTCCACGTCTCTGTGTACATTGTGTTGGAACATCTTGGAATTGGAGGATCCAATCAAGTTTCGATTGTTATAGTATGATGTGTGTTGGATCACTGTAATAGTTGTATCGTTTCTAATCAGTTCTTGTATTTTCTCAACACTGAATGATTTGGAATTGGAAGATCCAGTCAAGTCACCCTTCAGTTCCCCGAAACTCTGAACCAAGAGGATCTTGTATTCTGATTTTTTCCTCCTCAAGTTGCTGAAAGGCCTGATGCCCAAAGAAGTCTTGCTCACTCATCTCACTAGGTCTTCCACCTGCTCATTTTACTATCAACTCATTGACTGAAGTTAGATCAAGACCTCCTTTGTTTTTCTACATTCCAGCCCGGTTTTCTGAGTTAGAGAAATATCTTCTTGAGTCTTTATCCATTCGATCACCCCATTAAATTATTCGTGACATAAAATGGATGGGCGTTGGGCTCTGCTCCTGCTGTAATCTAGGAGTGAGTTCCAATGCCAACACAACCTAAATCAAGGCTCTAGTCCTAGACTTGTTGGTGTACCCTACAAAACATAAAGTCTAAAAGATTTTATTTAAAAGTTTATTTTAGTGGTTGTTTTTAAAGTCATAGGAGATGATAATGAAACTAGTGATGTTTTATAGTGACGAAAAGAAGAACATACAAAGTGATTAAAACAAACCTACTTCTTCAAAAAGAATTTACTTTAACCAACTTTTCAATTTTCTTTCTAAGATTGTTTGACAAAAAAATGAAAACAGGCTTTCACTCGACTACAAGCTACTTATTTTCCTAATTCAATCAGCCAAGAACTTATGAAAATGAACTTTTTCATGATAATCTTTGCAAACACTTGACTACTCAACCAAACAAAGAAAAAATCTACCTTTTTTTTTATTGTGCCTAAAAAAACAAGAAAAACTAAAGCTGGAAGCTTTCTCCTTTTCTAAAGAAAAAATGGTAAAAAATCCAAGAGAAGATAAGGCCAAGAAAAGGTTATGGCCAACCACTGACCATGGGGAGATACTGACAACCAAGAAGGAAGATCAGACTGACTCACTATCTCATCAAAAAACCTAACAAAGAAACAAAAGAAGACTTTGAATGAAAAAGTAAGCCATAATAGAGTGAAAACCTAGGCTAAGATGCTATCACAGAGACCACATTCAGACAAGAAAGACCCTAGGAAGTAAAAACTTGACAGGGAGGAGGATGATTGCCTCCAAAAAAAATTCTGGATAGGTACACAATTGTCTCTTCAACAGCTAGCGTGCATACGCGGGATGTAGAAGGGTAGGGCATGTGTAGTACACACGGGCAGGCCCACTACAGGCTGTGTGTGCCTCTGAAAATATTCAAAAGAAAAAGAGAAAAACAAAAGCAGCTAAGATTCAGTAGAGGATACTGGTATTGAACACCATCACCCCTTAAAGGTAAAAAAAAAACTTACTTTGACGCAAAGAGGCAAGAAAAATATAGTGAAACAAATCTAATCCTGAGGTTTTTACTTGACTATGGACTATTCAATCAGATACCTAGAAGGACCTAGAATATCCTTGAGAAGGATCACTTATGCAGGGGAGAGGATGACTACCTCTTTCTGAGAAGGATTTCCTGGGTTCTCAGACATGCAACTAGCACCTCATCAACATATGTACATACGTGGGATGACTAAAGGAAGGGCATGTGCATACGTGTGTTGTACCACTACAGGGCACGTATGCCTCTTAAGACTCTAAAAAAAACAGAAAAGAAATATTTTGGTAAGCAGAGAAGGGAAGATTGGTATTAACAACGAGAACCCCTGAACACTCAAACTTCTTGTAGAAACTCAAAAAAGGCAATAAAACCAATTTCAAAATACCCAATGAATAATCCCCAAAGAACCCTAGAGAATCCCCAGTACTGTCCCCAATTCTGATGTGAGTGGGAAATATCGCTTACAGACTTAGCATTTAAGGGCTCTAATCATGCATGCAGAAAATGACCATTTAAAGGCCTCTACTTTTTCCTATTCTCCCAACACAAAACCCTACATTCATGCAATAAAAAGGTGCAAACAAGATTAGGTAACTCTACCTTAAATCCTTCATTTGATGTTGATCCCTTTGCTTTCAATAGCTCCTTGACGGAAAGCCTCCTCCCAAATCTGACCTTCATTCACACATAGACAAACAGAGAGCTGCAAACATGCATTTCATATACTAATTGTTGGGTTAGATGCAACAATATCGTAAAATAAATACACAATTTGAACACATAATATGGTGGGACGAAAAAATTATTCTTGTTTGTATTAATCTTCACAAGAGTAAACTTACAATATGTGTCTGCCATTGCTCCTCTAACTTGGTCCTAGGCTCCTCTTCACAACGCACCAATTACTCAACCTTACAATACAATTGCAGGAAATTGGGGCAAAGGGGGGATAAATTTGGGCAGAGTTTCTATTCTCTTCTTCTTCCTTTTATTAAATGGGACCCCTACCCCTTCTTTTATAGGTATTTATCCAATTGAATGATTGGCCATAGGCAGTCAAACAGTTTTAGCAATTTCTCAAAACTCTGTTTCCCGTCTGCAACTTTCCATTTTTCATGTTTTTGTCAGTACACGCAGGTTGTAGAAGGCCTGCATGCATATTGATGTGTGAATATGTGGATTGTAGAAGGACTGCATGTGTATTGATGTGTGAATACATGGGATGTAGAAGGCTAGGGCACGTGTGTCTCAAAAAAGAGGGATTTTTAGAAGAGCCTGGCTCAAGAAATTGGCAAATAGTAGGGCCTGAGGTCAGGTATGCAGGCTGGGTGCAAATTAGGCTTATAATAGGAATGCCCTGGTAGAAGACCTAGTTGTCTTTTTTGTAAAGTTATGGATCATGAATTTTTATATTTCCCTAGAATGATTGCTAAGCTTGGCAGAATGAATATGATACAAGAAGACACTGAGGAAGGTCAAGAAACTGAGACCATGGAATACCTCCAAAAAGAATCATAGAATGTACTGATACAAATGAAAGAAACCCTAAATGATCACATAAATATCAACTTATCAGAGATCTTCAAATAAAAATAATGCATAAAAGAAAGAATTGGATACTTCAACATTGTCTCTGTTCTGGAGGAAGAAACACAGGTAAATATCATGACAGAAAGAACTTGGGAAACTTTAGGAAAGCCTGCTATGATTCATTCATTGGGAGGAATAGGATTACTTAGAGGAAAGATGATAACCTTATGTGGAAGACTCACCTAGATATCTATGAGTTCTCATGGAAGTTCGACAGAGGAAGATTTTGAGATTGTTAAATATATTGAAAACTACGCCCCATTTTCTATATTACTAGGAAAACCTTGGATTGAAACGGATCAGGATAGAAGGAAAGAAGAGGAAGTCTTAGAGCATAAGAAGCAAGAATTAAAATATTTCATGACTAGGAGGATAGAACACTTGATTGAAGAACAGGAGAACATATCAAAGATACTTAGAACCAGAAACTTGGATGTCGAAGTTGAAAGAACATAATCTGACTCACAAACAATTAGAACACCTACCCCAGATAGAGAAGACATATTACTCTCTGACCCCATGAAAGATAATCAACAACACAAAGTTACTATGCCAAAAGGAGATAAGAATCAGAATGGAAAGAGGATAACCGAGATGAAGACTATAGGGAAGAAGGCTAAGAAGCTCAGTAAGAAGATAGAAAAGATAGAAAGGTTACAGAAGGTTCCAGAGGGGACTTTGCAGAAGGAAGGTTTGCATAATTGAAACTTCGACAAGATATCATAACAACACAACATGGCGAAGAGATATAGTGGTTGAAAGCTTTATAACCATTAGCCTAATGACTCGAACGGTTATAATAGCAGTTATGGCCAGAAATATCACCATCATACCATTGGGACCATGCCGCAATAGGTGGAACCGCATTGATGAAGGCCTCTTGTCCGTTGGAGAAGATCCATTACCCATTCTCTACTTATTCCGTCGACTGTTGGAATGCGAACACTTTTGTTAATTCTAACCTAGTTAACTCATTACTACCGCACTGTGTCTTGATATCGATAGATGTTCTATTGCTTTGAGCATTCATTCATACATCTGATTTATTCAATCTAAGCGTGCATGTCAAACAAGATCATCACTACAGAGAAAGTCATTGAAGAAGTCCTCATAAACCTTATGGCTGAGAACATGATGTCCATCATAATTCAAGCTTCATCGACGAGAGGAGTGAAAGCCTCCCCATTTACTACTCGTGGATCCGAACCATCCTGACCTGCAATAGAGAAAAGAGCCAAGCATCGAGATGACTTGGTGAACACGAAGTTAATCCTCACCATCCTACCTGAATACATCCTGCCTCTCACTAGAGCAGTGAGTCGTGACAATGTCCCAAGGGACTTTGATTACACCATGGTTACTGCGTACCTCCCAAAATGGATACATGCATGTTGGCATAGGGGAAAACCCAAGGTTCAATGCTACAACAATGCACCAACAAAACCCTAACTACCTACCCTTTCAGCAACACCTGCGAAGAAGATAAAGTCTCACCCGAGGTAGAGGCAGGGGTGGTTGTAGGACTCAGGTGTCTACAACCTTAGCTGGGACACAGATATTTAATTGTAATACTTAACAGATCACTTAACACTGAAATTTTATCAATATTTGACCACTATCTACACCGTATATTAGATCTAGCAGGTTCAAGCACTAAGAACATTCACATAGGTCATATCTAACATCCATACACATCATTAGAAAAAAGAATAAACAAAGATATCTATCTATATCAAAGCACTTAGCAAGTAAAGACATAAGCACATCAACACATCACACAAAGCATAGCATCACAACATGTACGTGGTTCACCCACACCCTAGGGCTACATCCACCAACTCTTTTTCTTTATTATGTTCATTTAAGCTTCTTGCAGGCACATAACATCAAAATCCTACTATGCAGAAGATAGGAGATCTGCGCGCACTCCGCTAGATCCTCCTTGTTCGAGTTAGGGTACAACACCAAGCCTTCTTACAATTACTTGCACGTAGCTCTGCAAGTATCACACAGTATGCACAAAGCATATACAATCCATACTTAGCACTTATCCCAATATCACACAGATATATATATGCCTCTCCTTACATTTCCTAGACATCTATTTATACTTTACAAAATAGGCCTAAAAATGGGTAAACCCATGGGTCGACATCCCCATACCCATTACATAATCCCAAATCCCAAAAAGGACCAAAAAAGGAGTCGAGATCCTGCAATATATGATATGTCTTGTGCTCTACCTTCAACAAGCTGTCAAAGTCCCAGAACAAGTCAAACTTGACCAACAATCTCCCAAAACTTGGTCAAGGGCCAACAGGCCCCCAACACTCACCTGTGACTCATCTCAAGTCACTCTGATCTGGTTAGTTCTACTTCAAAAGCCTCAAGTGTGGATCAAGCTACTTCAACTTGTTGTTGTGCCACAACCTCCTATTCAGTGAACTCTTGGATGACTGCATCGTTGACAGGTCCCTCCAGGCATTGTTCAACTACAGTGACAACCTGCTCCACTTCTACTCCTCGACCTTTGACCTCTGTGAAAAATTGGTAAGCCTTATCTTGTAAAGGTTGGAGCCTCTGAGTTACTTCCATAACTCTGCTCTGGATAGTGTGGATCTGCTGCTGGGCAGTGCATTTCTCTTGGGATCACTTCATTCTTTCCACAACTGTCAGGGGCTTCAAATATGCTTGTATTGTATCTTCTTTCTTCTTTGCTTCCTAGAGCTATGACTTCAGTGCCTGGAATTTTGGGTTCTCAGTGAGTTTCTCATACATCTGGGCACTGCGATTACTCAGTTTTTTTCATTCCATGGCAAGGGAATTTATCCTTTCAACTGTGCTTCAGGCGGTTGCTTCTCTTTGATCCTTTACATCCTATGGATTCTCGGGAACTATGTGAAGCTCTAAGTCTACTATGCATTGTTGTATATGCTGGATATATTCTACGAGTTTCTCTACTTGCTACATGATTTGGTCCTCTGCCTTTATTTCTAATACTGTCACAGAGCGAAGTGCTCTGCTGACTTCTTCTTTCACTTCACGTTGCTCCACAAGAAACTGTTCTTTTCCTTGCTCCATTTGCGCTTTTTCTTCATCGAACTTCTCTTGGAGAGCAATATTATCCTATTCTTTAGCATTACATTGTTCTACGAGTACACCTTGCACTTGCTTCAAATCCTAGGTGGCTTGTTCTGTTTCTTCTTATGCTCGTCGAAGGCGAGCTTCGACTATATCAACTAGTCGATGGAGTTGGGTTGGATCATCTCCCAACTCTGGTTCTCCCAATGGCAGGGGTACAGTGGAGACTGTGCGGCTAGACTGAAGGGCCTTCTATACCCCTCAGATTTCAAATTCAATTCTCTCATACATTTCTTCCTTCTTGGCTTCTTCTTTCTCTGTTATTTCCAGTGAAGCGTCATTCAAGGATGCTATGATGAAGTCAAAATCATCGTAGGTGAGGACGTTCTGCATATTGGTCATGGTGGCTTTTGATTTCTTCCAGGAAGAAGTTTTCAGGGGGGAAACCTTCCTATTCTTCAAGGGGTCAACGTCATCTCCGGACGGTGTTACTTCGCTTGGCTTCTGTTCAACTTCTACATTGTCATCACCCCCTCAGACAAGTGACACTGAAGCAGTATTTCCTGAGGTGTTGCTTAAACTTTGGACCTCCTCAGTCTTCTTGGGTGTATTTTGTTATTTATGAGTGTCCTCTGGGCTATCAAGATAATATATTTCTACAGGGTTGGTGGGGATAAGGAGTTCAGTGGACCATTCCTTAGTGATCTCCTCAAGGTCTTCTTCTGTAACTTTATAATATGACTAGAGCTTCTCTTTATGTTCATCTTATCGCACTGTAATGTAGATGAAGTGTCTGTCTGTGTTGAACTTCATCAGGGGTCAGACCCTTTGTAATTTTTTCGGAGTCATGTGAGGCTCAGCTTCAATGGCTCTCTTTAGCTGGAGGTAATATGTATGAAACACAACATTCGACTGCCGCTGTTTGTTCATATCACTTGAATACCAAAGGGTAGTGAACTTTGGAGCAAGTGGTTCAAATGACTCTATGTATGGGAAGGTCACACCTTTCAACATCTCCCAGGAAACAAATGCAATGAGGATTAGAAGCCAACTGAAATGAAATTCATAACCCTAATCCTATTCTTCTCAGTAGTCTAGTTCCAATTAGTAAACTAGATACTTCACTCAGTTCATCTGTAGGCCTTCCATGCACTTCCCTGCAAGGTCAATGAAAAATCCTGTGACCTGCGTAGGTCATTTCTTCCTTACTAACTTTCTAGCTATCAGTTGACATGCTAGGCACACTACGCCACTCTGGATGGAATCTACCTTGTAGACTCTTGTTCCCTTCTCAACGTCGCCATATGTATCCTTGATATTTTGTGACAGTGCACAATCTGTGGCTTTTCCTAGATAAAACTCCTGTGGGTCGGGTCCTTCCATACTCAGTCTTGTGATCCTATGGATCAGCGTTGGTTCAACTGTAATATAGCGGTCTATCCATAACTATGCACCATGGTAACATGACAATAACAACTTGACACATGCATTGAATTCCTGGTGTCTTTCAAAGTGTGGGATCTTCATGACATTCAGCAGGGTGGACTGTGCTAGGTTCATCATCCATGACTGAGGAATTATATTTGAATTCTTCCCCTTCGTTCCGGTTAGGTACTTGTACGGGGAAAGCATACCATAGATATTGTGATATTTGAGGTTGAAGTCGTTGAACTTCAATGCTACGATCTTATTCTGCTCAGTTCAAACTGCACGTATCCCCTTTGGGAGGTGCGCAGTAACTATGGTGTACTCGAAATATATTGGCACACTATCATGATTCACCGCGCCAACCAGAGGCAGGATGTAATCGGGAAATATGGTTGGAATCAACTTCACATTTGCTAGGTCATCTTTGTTCTTGGTTCTCTTTTCAGCTGATGGTTGGGATGGTTTGACTCATCGAGCAATTGAAAGAGAGGCTTGCAATGTTCTCGTCTATGAAGCTTATACACCTGCAGACATGGAATTTACTCATTCATTCATGGGCTCGATGAGAACCTCTTCGAAAAATTTCTATATAAAATTGAACTCATCCGACATACACGCTCAGGATTGGAAAGCTCAGGTTCAAGGAGTAACTTAGACACTGCAATGGGATAGAGGAAAATAGCACAATGATCATTGTGTAAAATCAACAAGTCTGTGGGCTCAGATTCACGGTTAGTAAAAGTGTTCTTGGTGCATGGCGTGAAGGGATAAATAGATAACGTGGCAACGAATATCTTGCAATGGGTGTGAATCCTCATTAACTTTGTTCTGTCCATTACGGTGCGGCCCAACGGTCTGGTGGCAAACCATAAATACCTTTCTACCCATTCATAGGGTCGACCTAATGGTTATATTGTTCCCAATGAATATATTTCTTCGTCATGGCGAAGTGCCATGTGGCATTGTTCTGTTGTCTCGGTGAAGCTCCAATTTTGCAAATTTTCCCTCTACGAAGTTCCCTCTGGAACCTTCTGTAACTTTTCAATCATAGTTCTCTTCTTTATTAGTTTTCTAGCCTTCATTCCACTGAGCTCCATCTCGAAATTCCTTTTTCCATTTTGATTCTTATTTTCTTTTGGCATAGTTACTTCTCATTGTTGAGATTCTTTCCTAAGATTCGAGGGTGATAATTCTTATTTATCTAGAATAGGTACTTCAATATTCTGTGGGTCTTCTAGTGTTCTTGCAACTTCAACATCCTGGTCTCCGGTGTTATATATATTCAGTCTATTCTTCTGTTATTCAATCAAGTGTGCGATCCTTCTAGTCGTGAAATCTTTTAACTCCTGCTTCTTTTGTTATAAGACTTATTTTTCTTCCCTTCTGGCCTGATCTCTTTCAATCCAAGGTTTTCCAAGCAACATAGTAAATGGAGCGTTGTTCTCAATAAATTTAACAATTTCAAATTCTTCCTTTGTCGAAGTTCCATTGGAACTCATAGATATCTAGGTAAGATTTTCACATAGGTTTATTAGCTTTCCTTTGAATAGTCATATTCCTCCTAATGAAGGAATCATAAAAGGCCTTCCTATAGATTCCCAAGTTCTTTCTTTCATGATATTCACCTATGTTTCCTCATCTAGAACACAGTTAATGTCGAAGTCTCCTATTCTTTCTTCTATGCATATTTTTTCTTTGAAGATATTTGATAAGCTAACATGACGGTGGTCATTCATGGTGTCTTTTATCTGTAGCAATACTTTATCTAATTATTTCAAGGGTTCTGCCATAATCCTAGTTTATGGATCTGCCTTAGGGTTTTCTTGTCTCATGTTCATTCCTTCAATATTAGTAATCATTCTAGGGAAATCCAATACTTCATGATCCATAGCTTTGCAACAAAGACAACTAGGTCTTCTCTGAGGGAATTCCTTAGCAAGATGTCCCAATTTTCTGCTAATGTAATAGAGGGTTAATCCTCTCTTTCTTTTAAATGATTCCCATCTCTTCCTATACTGAGCGCTAGGATCATGGTATCTAACCTGTAAACATTTCTTTCTAGGATACTGCATCCACTTGTTAGTCCAACAATTCTTTCTATGCATAGGTATAACATATCTTTCACTATTCTTATCAGATCTATGCATGTCAAACCTTCTTTCATCTATTAGTGCCACAGTTTTCAATATAGGATAGAATCTATCAAACATACCTAGATCCTTACTGTTGAAAAAAAAAATTCCACTTATCTTACTTCTACAAATCACAAAGCTTTCAGATCTAGAACTTTTCACTATTCTTACCTTTATCAGAGTACAAAGATTCCATATATTACCTCTTTTCTTCAGATATGACCTATTTTCTTGGCACAAAGCTTCACAGGTCAAGTGGAATGTTGCACACTAGGGAAACAGATCTACGCACATATATTTCATAATTTTAGGTCAGATCTTTGCACAAAGCTTCTTCTTTCTCAGTTCCCAACAATCACAGTTTCAAGTCAGATCTTTGCACAAAGATTCTTCTTCCTTAGTACCCAACAATCACAGTTTCAGGTCAGATATTTTCACAAAGATTCTTCTTCCTTAGTACCCAACAATCACAGTTTCATCTCTTGACAACAAAACCATTTTTTGGCACAGGGGAAGACCCAGGGTTCAATGCTACAACAACACACCAACAAAACCCTAACTATCGGCCCTTTCGGAAACACTTGTGAAGCAGATGAAGTCTCACCAGAGGTAGAGGCAAGGGTGGTTGCAGGACTCAATTGTCGACAACGTTAGCTGGGACACAGATCTTTGATTGTAATACTTAATAGAGAACTTAGCACTGACAGTTCATCAATATATAACCACTATCTACTACACAAATTAGATCTAGTTGGTTCAAGAACTAAGCACATTCACATAGGTCAGATCTAACATTCATATACATCATTAGCACAAAGCATAAACAAAACTATCTATCTATATCAAAGCACTTAGCAAGTAAAGACATAAACACATCAACACATCGCACAAACCATAGAAACACAGCATGTACGTGGTTCACCCCCACCCTAGGGCTACGCCCACCAAATCTTCTTCTTTATTATCTTCAGTCAGGCTTCTTTCAGACACATAGCATCAAAATCCTACTCTGCAGAAGATAGGATATATGCACGTACTCCGCCAGATCCTCCTTCTTCGAGTTGGGGTACAACACCAAGCCTTCTTACAATTACTTTCACGTAGCTCTGCAAGTCTCACACAGTATGCACAAAGAATCTACAATCCATAGTTAGCAGTTAGCCCAATATCGCACAGATATATATGCCTCTCCTTAAATTTCCTAGAAATCTATTTATACTTTACAAAATAGGCCTAAACATGGGTAAACCCATGGGCCGACATCCCCATACCTGTTAAAAAAATAGGACCGTGAAACAATAAAATAAAACAAATGCGGAAACAAAACACAAAAGATACACAATACAATAGAGACATATATTTAGCCTGCACGGGTGTAGACAGATTGGCAAGTGTCGTGTCAATGGAAGGAAATTTGTAAATGAAGTCTCATGTTCGATTCTCACTCGGACTTACTCATGCACCATTCTTGCGGGCTGGTTGGTTGCACCTGGGGTTATAGTGGTAGCCACTGGGGATCGACCCCGTGTCACGCGAGTACGAGAACTGCGAAGTTGCCGATTCCCCCAGTAAAATAAAAATAAAAAAATAGAGACATATATTTACGTGGTTCACCCAGTGTGGGCTATGTCCACCAGAGAAATTTCTAGTTCCTTCCTTTATTATTATCCAACAAATGAAGGGATACAACCTATAACAAAACCCATTGTAACTTCCTCTTCTTTCTCTCACAGTTTCCTCTCTTAGAATACAATACTCGCCATAATGCATAGCTGCAATACATTTCCCTCATAATAGAGGGTTTCCTTATAGGGAAAAAAACCCTAACATAATTTCTACTGTTAGATCTGCGACCTTGTAATGGATGGTTCATATTTACAATGAAATTACAATATACATTTACAAGGAAATTTTTCTTTCGGGGGCTTTGCCACTGAACCCCCATCGGGGGACGCTACCCCCAAACCCCCGTCAGGGGCTCGCTTTCCCCCGGACCCCACAGAGGGGGTACCCCCCCTCTGCATTCCCCCGCGTGGAAGAGTGTACATACTTCTGGGGTGTAAAGTCTTCATGAGGTATAAACACGACTGAAATCAAGGACCTCTGAATCAGAAATATATTCAGGCTCCACAACCAACAATCTCCCACTTGGAGACTGATCTCAACAACTCCACCACTGCTGTATATGCTAGACTCTGAAATTTCTTGGACCTAGAAAATTTCTTATCTTCATGTTCATTCTTGAATACCAACTGAAACTGAGCAGGAACTCAGTTTCTCTCTGGTTACTCCCTTTGTTAACATGTCTGCAGGATTCTGGCTAGTGTGTATTTTTCCAACTTCAAATGTCCATCTTCCAAGGCAGATCATATGAAGTGGTANACAATATGAATTGCACTCTCACTGTCACAGTACAACCTGCTATTCTCCTGCTTCTTTCCCAATTCATCCATAAACCTTTGTAACCAAATCATCTCTTTACTAGCCTCTATAGTAGCAACATACTCTGCCTCTGTTGTTGAAATTGCAACAACCTTTTGTAGTTTCGAAATCCAACTTACTGTTGTTCCATCTATAGTAAAAGCATACCCTGTGGTGCTCCTCCTGCTGTCTTTATCACCTGGCATATCTAAATCAACATATCCCTGTAGAAACTTGTTTGAACCTCCAAAACATAATGCATGAGTAGTAGTAACTCTCAAATACCTGAGAATCCACTTTACTGCCTCCCAATGTTCTTTACCTGGATTTTTCATATACCTGCTCACAACTCCCACTGCATGTGCAATACCTGGTCTTGTGAAAATCATTGCATACATCAAGCTTCCAACTGCTGATGAATAAGGGACCCTGGACATGTAATCTATCTCCTCCCGTGTCTTGGGACACATTTCCTTAGTTAATTTGAAATGGTTGGTAAAAGGTGTACTAACTAGTTTTTCATTCTACATTCTAAACTTCTCCAATACCTTCTCTATGTACTCGCCTTGAGACAATGTCAATTTGCGATTTTTTCTGTCTCTTTTTATTATCATGCCAAGGATTTTCTTTGCAGCACCCAAATCCTTCATCGCAAATGAATTGGTTAATTTCTTCTTGAGCATATTTATATTATGCATATTAGACCCTGCAACAAGCATGTCATCTACATATAATAGCAAAATAATATAGCTTCCATTTTCTATCCTTTTAAAATAAACACAGTGATCAGAATGACATCTACTATAACCTTTTTCTGTCATAAACCTATCAAACTTCAAATACCACTTCCTTAGATCCTGCTTTAGGCCATACAAGCTCTTCTTCAACTTTCATACCAAATTCTCCTTCCCTTTGACCTCATACCCCTGTG
>SNQJ01S0124846.1:29956-53743 GCA_010110895.2 Picea sitchensis | reverse complement strand
CATTACTTTCCCATTGGATACTGTTGTTGAGTTAGATTCCTTGTCAACTCATCCAAATAAATATACCTCTCATATGATGGTGGGGGAAGATTCTTGAAAATAATTCTTAGAGTGTACAACAATGCAAAATCCCCAGCCAACATATCCATTGCATCTTGTCCTTTCAGGGGTCCTTCAACTTGTGCAAATATACTATCATAATTTCTCCTATCATCCGGGAGTTTCTAATATTTTTTCTATGGATAGAGGTTTCCATTTCCATCCCAAAAGTTAGGAAATCGAAAGCTGGTCACCTCACTAATTTTTTTATTGAAGGCATAAATATCACGAGTAAGCTCATGTTCCTTATTCTCTCCACTCTGCATGAGTATCCTCTTGGACAAGACCTTTTAGGCATCTATGATGATGATGGTTATGTCTTCAATGTTTAGTTCTCTAATCTACTCCTTGAATCTACTATTTAGAAACTTGATTATATTATTATCCATATTTGTCTTGGCTTCCAATTTTGAAGTTGTCTTCTTAATGCATTTGAAGACCACGTTAATCAGTTCAATCTATTCTTGTATCAACTTAAGTTGGGCCCAATTATGAAAGATTGTTGTTGATATATGGTCCCAAATCATGTGTTTGGATCCTTTCAATGTTTCTTTTCCTGTAACTCTGTGTTTTATCTGATCCAATTCTTGTTCAACTTGTTCCTTTGCATCATTCACCTTTCTCAAGAGTACCTATCTACTCTTGATATGCTCTTCTAACTATGTTTTCCTAGACATACTAAATTTGAGCTTATCTGTGACAATGCCAAGCTCCATTTCCTTCACACTTAGGTCTGACATAACCTTGGATAGGCCCTCATATGTATCCAAATGAGTAACTGGAAATTTAGATTCCTTCAATGTTTTCAAAATTTGCTCGTGTTACTCTTTCAAGGACTAATTTTTTGCTTTTCATATTTCTACAGTATTCTGGATTTCCACCAATATTTGGTATAACTACTCCTCTTCATGTCTGGATTGTAGCTCAAGAGTTTGTACATGTTTTTCCTCTGGAATATTTAGCTTCTTTTTCAAGACCTTGATTTCATTATCATTTTGTCTCATCAAATCTCCCACAGCTTTGGGATTTTGGGGATCTTCTCCCAAAGAAACATTTTTTCTCTCCAGTTCAATTATCTAGATTTGGTTGGCTTTGGTTGTTTCTCTTTCCTATTTCAACTTCCTTAAAAAATTTATGACCATATCCCTCATATTATTTTCACTTGAATAATATTGTAACACCCCTATGTACAACAGGTCACTATTTTTCTTGTGTAGCTCAACCATGTCCCCAGGTTGAACACTTCCCATCTTGACTTTTATCTGGGCAGCCTTGTAATCTGTTCGAGTGAGGGGTTTTGGCACTTTTTCTTCCAGCACAACCAAGTTCAAAGTGTTTTGTTGATAATCCATGACTGAGAGAAACTTTGTTTGATTTTTTTACTGGAGGGCACAATTCTCTTCCTATCTCTTGATTCTACCTCCTTATATCAGAGTAGTGAGAGAAGAGAATTGGATTCTTCTGAGAATATCCTCCTAAGGTAGCAGTAATGGCTTATTCAACTGATAATAGGGATGATGGAATATTCTCTATTGAGAGAGTGGAGGTTTCAAGCGCTGACCCTTCCTCGCTAGATCTATATGTAATCTGTGGTAATATTTTCCCCTTATCCAAAATGTTTGTAAGTGAATCCTTTATATCTATCCCTTTATCATTATCTGTATTTTTTCTCTTTTGGTCATTAGTTTCCATATCATAATGTAGGTCTGAAAAATTCCTCTTCCATAGGAGAACTTCTTGTTTTTGAGAATTATGAGAGGATTTTACTAGATCTGATTGATCAGTAGCTGAATTTTCCACTTCTATCAGTAAGATCTACCTTACCTCTTCCCATGAATCTAGGTTGGAAGAACTTTCTATAATGTGGTTTGATTGATGTTTGTATGTGGGCCTCCTTGCAACAATTACACCATGTGGATCATATATCAACCTTCTTTATTTCTCAAAGTCAAATTGTTGCAACATCTCCTCAACAAAATTTAGTGCAATCCTCATCTTAACTAGGAATGGATCGACTTCTTTGGGCAACTTGAAAGTAATTTCCTACTTGTGTTGGGAAAATTGTTGATGATCTGATAAAATCCTCTACCTTATATATTCCAATTCAAATATCCTTGGGGTCAATAAAACTGGAAGCTTGTATGGTTCTTGTTCAAAACCATAAATCACAATTAGAGTGTAGTTTTCATCCAAATACAAGTCTCATGTACTGGTCACTTTACTTATCTTTAATATTTTCTTCACCTGATTAAAAATCCTAGTGGGTTGCACCATGTGGATCAAAGTGTAAAAAGAACTCATGAATTTGTTAACAAAAAGAGTAAAACCATGATTGTGCTCCTTCCTCCTATTTCTTCATTCCATTCAAACATAGGTTTGGGGTTTCCTATATCATCTCCTACCTTTACTCCCAAACTCTTAAAGTAAGAAGAGTTATTGAATATGATCAGATAGACCTGTTGGACCTGATACCTACAGGATTTTTTAGAATGAAATTTGGACAATCAAAAGTTAATGACTCCAGCTAAGAACTCAACATAATCAAATTTGGTCCATGTCATGGATTTTGGAGGACTTAAGACTGAAAATGGGCCTAAAATGGACTCACCTATATTATTTTCATGATCATAACCAAGAATTTGACAAATCATGGAAATGCATTGCTTGGTTATGTCAGGGAAAATAGATGATTTGAATGGAGGAGGGTTAGATGAGAGTGGGGTATTTGCAGCAAACAATTTACCTAGCAACTTATCATTTTTCCAGTTATTGTGAGAAATATTACCCTGTGGATAGGCTATGCTCCCCTTTGGACCAAAACACCTATCTTTGGTCCAAATATAGAAGTGAACAAGTGGTTACTACTTTCCCTATAGATCTAACTCAATCAATCAAGCAAGAGAGAAGAAGAATATGTCGTACCTTATTGTGATGTGCATCTTTGCTGCTCCAATCCCCGGGCTTGATATCCAAGCTCCTCAATGCAATTGATGTCCTGCAAAGACTAGCAAAGGAACTCTTCCTCCTACTCTAGATGATTATATAAATCAAATCTATCTATGAACACTGAAATGACAATAGACATGAAAATGTAGAACACATGAACTTGGAGGGGATAGGCCAAGTTGATATTAATTTGAAAGCCAAAGAAGTCACTTACAAAGCATGATTGATGATGCAATCACTTCTCCAAGCTCTCCCCGTCCATCCCTTGCATGAAAAACTTGAAATTGAAGTGTTGATGCTTCTCCCAAGATCAAAGGTTTGATACATAGATTACTCTCCCATTCACCTTGGAAATACCTTCAATATATAGGCTTTGAGAGGCTCAACCACCATGAGAAAATGAAGGATATGGTTGAGGATATGGATCCTTAAGTTAGGATTTATATCCTAATATAGATCCATAGCATAGGATTCAAACACAACCAACCTTATCCCAAGAGATTTGGCCCTTAGAAAGAGGTGGAGGATCCCATGATTCCCTCTAACAATATTGGCGCCCCCCGTAGTGAGAGACAGAGCATCATGGCTCCCCCTTAACAAGGCTAAAGGATCATTGGAGTCCCCCCAATATGGGTAGGGGAGTTCCATCCTTCTAAAATGCTCAAATTTGGTTGAAATTTCCAAGAAAAAGGTGTGTTTATGTTTTCAAATGACGGGGCTTCTTCTTCCAACATGACTTAGGGATTGTGGCAACCATTTTCATGGTGTCAAGGGGTTGAGACACTCAGCAAAGTGAATGAGACAGTAGGTAAGGTGCATATGACACTTGCAACAGTGCATGCAACACATAACAAGGTGCATATGTCACTTTGCGATACTTGCGACACTCAAGTGTGACATTTTGGTGTGTAACAGTAGTTGAGACAATGATTAATATTTAGAAGCCAGGAGATCATCATCTAGAGGTTCCTTGGAACCAGGATCATAAAAATGGAGAACCTATACAATGGATTCATTTGAAATTTGGAAAATGACCCTACACCCATATGTAATGGTTATATGCTATTTGTTATCATCGTAATTGACAGCACAACACTTGACCAGCTTGGTAAATTGATAGGCTTGAGGAATTATAGACCGGGTCAGGTTCGATTCCCATAAAAACAAATAATATCTCCCTACATTGGTGCCCATATGATCTCTATGAATCAATTGGTGAAGTTCGAGGTAATAAAGAGCATGGTCAAAAACATCCCTCTCTTTGTCCTCTAGGTTGTATTGAGGGGTTGGTTGTTTTGGTTCATTTTGGGGTTGACTAGGGCTTGTATTAATCTCCATATTGTCACTTCAATAGGTAAAAATGGTCAGATAGATGAAAAGTAAGAGTTAATACGGTCTGTATTATCTTTTTTGATGTTCGAAGGAGGTGTGTACATGTTTTTGTCAATGTTATGGTTTGACTTGGGTTTTAGGATTGATTATGCAACAACTACGATAATAAACAATTAAAACCCCTTTTATCCCTTTTTATACCAATTTGGATCCACGCGTCACCTTCGCATTGGAAAGATTTTTTTTAATTTGAGGAAGCGCAAAAATTTGAGTGGCGACATTGATGATGTCAGCAAGATACCATGGCCACATTCCAGGCTATTATTAGTCCAAGTGGTTTTCTATGTGGCACTTGTGTTAGGGAATGACGACCCCTAGTTGGGTCACCTGTCTCCTGGTCAGAATGACTCATTGTCATCAACATGCGCTGATGGGTGGACCCCTATACATGTGTCATATCCTTATTGGGCCACATACATGCCACGATATGAGGTGAAGTGTCATGTCCTTTGCCCCAATAGTGTCAATAGGTATCGTTTCATCATCTAACTAGGCACTGAATTGTATGCAATGGGATTGTTTTATGGAAAACTAGAAGTGGTATCGTATGCTCGGCTAGGCGGTTTTCCTGAGCCTTTGAACGATGTGAAACCAATAAACGATCGACATGTGGCGAGGGAAAAATTGTTCCTTGCATCGTGAAAAATTCATCACTAGTGTGCATGTCCAGAATTCAAAATGTGTCATGGACCATTGATCATCGGGACCAATATGTGTTGCATCCCCAGTTGTTGATCCTTTAGTTTTTAGTAGCACAAATTTGATCAACGTTGTTAGATCATAGTATTGGCACTTGGATGTCAATTTAACCCCCCGTGACCGATGTGAATAAGCATTTATTGAATTTCTTAGGCCCTTTTTGAGCCTGCGATAAGCCCCTTTTCTATCATTTAAGCGCATTTAGCCACATATGCCCCTATTTCTTCAAATTTATAACTTCTAAGGATAGATTATTTCAAAGTGTGTTTTTAGCATAGCTCTCTTTCCTTAGTAACTTAGAAAACTGATTGTTAATTTTCCATTATGCTCACTGTCATTGAGAAATTTGATATTGTACTAACTCTATTCTTGTCTTCAACCACTAAAAAAACTCAAAATTGTTTTTCGCCTTTTGTTCTTTTTCTATTTTTTATTTGCAATCTAGGGTTTACATTGTTTATTATTTAGACTAGATTGCTTGAGATTCAATGGTATATCTTATATTCAATTCATTCTAACTTGATTTCAAATAACATCTATATGGCTGGAACAAGAGGGTCTTGGATCTAATTACTCGTTCACTTACTTCAAAGGATCTAAAACCTAGTTTAATAAGGCATTTATGATTTAATTTGAACTTAACCATTTGTGGATGCCCTTAAGTGCTTGGAATGAATGGAAACAAGTCTCACCTAGATCATTCATCTTTGTTTCATTAGAGAGTTTCTCATAGTTACTCTCACACATAATAAATGATGATGGAATGATTTTTTGTGTATTATTGTTAAATAATTTACTGAATACATGTATGAATGAGGGTTTGCAATTTATCATTTATTACACCTTTTTAGCAATGTTATGAAGGTTTCTTTCTCCAAACTGTCCTAGATACCAAATCAATGATCTAAAAGGTCAAATGACTCTTCCTAATTGCAAGTAGTTGTCTCTCCTTTACTGTTGTTCAAGGGTTTATTTAACTGTCCTAATATGTATAGATAAAGTGTTTGGTGATGGGGGTGTAACAATATTTTGTTTGCAAATATTTTAACATGATCATAATCTAAATTATCTCAAATTATGAATTGATGCTAGATACATACTAACGACCTCAGAAAAGAACAGATCGTTGCACCTTTTCATGACTATCTAAAGGTTGGTATTACTATCTAAAAGTGCATATTAAATCTCAATTTACATTGATATTGCATGATGGTCAAAGTTATATTTTGTTATAGTCTAAAGAGAAGTTTTGTGATCTATTTATTTGATGTCAAATATGATGTCAAATATTGTCATAAGTGACCAATAGTCTGAGGTATCATTCAAAATAAAATCTCACTTTGGTAATGGTTTAACCTTGTTGCCCAATACATAACTGTCAGTGCTTGTTTGTTTGTTGTCACATCATATAGTTTAGGCACATATTTTGCTTGGTTTTGCTTCGTTAAATTGTGCCACTTATTAAAGGTACTTCATGGTTTATATCATTGTTGTTTATGGTTTAATTAACATTACCTTGTTCTTCTATTCTTACTTTGCAATTTTGTTTGGACACTTGTTAATGATATATGATACTTGTTGTATTCACCACATAATTGTAACAACAATACAAACAATATTTCTCATCATTTCGATGATTACATGTTTGCACTTATAACGTAATATGTCCTCGTTATTTGGCTAAACATTGGTACATTACATGTGGATGGATAAATGGTAAATGATGAATGGTACATGGCTTATTGCTTCACTACATTGACACTTATAACTTTCTAGTTTGAATGAAATACATATATCTCATGTTCTAAGCACCTCTGTTCAATTGAGCTTAATTATATAAATCATATTCACTTTAAACTCATCATTGATCAATATTTCCAGTTCTCTCTCATACTTAGTGTGTTATACATGCAAGATAAGTTATAAACTCTAAGTCAAACCAAGTCTTGAGATTTCCCCTTCCAAACACAATGATAGGACTTATTATTAACTCCTTAGGAAAACCCTCTTTAGGTTAGAAACCCTAAACTTAAAGTGTAGAGGCAAGGCCATTGAGGTGACAATGGGTAGCTTTCTTATTTGTTTCCTTCGCAGGGCAATACTTTCCTTAAACGAGAGATTGAGTGGTAATAAAGATTGTTATAAAAAACTCTAGTTTCACACTATAATAAATATGCCACTAGCCAATAGTTTTTGTATCATCCAAAATAATTGAGAGTAAGGTTCACTCTCACTCTGATACCATATCGAGATTTATAAGGGTCAACAAAGGAATCGATGGAACCACATCTCACCCAAATTCTAAAATAGGCTCCTCATAAATGTGCTAGAGAGAGATAGGTCTAGTACGTTTGAAAAAGTGAAAAAGACAAGAAAAAGTGTTGAAAACATAAATACATAAGTGTGCTTAAGAGAAATATGTCGATCACATGAGAGAATGCAAAAATTAAGCACCCTCAAGGTGTAACAAATATAATAATAATAATAAAGTTAGTGAAAGGTCAAAGGGAACATACTCATTCACCCTGTAACCAGTCAATGCATATAAGTATACCATCACAAGGCTCATTGTAACATTATCCATCTTATCGATTATCTATTATTCAGTACAAATTCTTATATATTTGAAGAATTCTATTTATCTACATTTTTTATCAGAGCCTTTGATTTATCTAAGTCTGGGTTAATTTTTCACATCCTTCAAATTGTTGTTGTGTACAACCATCAATTACAACATTGTATTTTCATATGTTGCCACATAAATCCCATACAACTGTATTCAACTTGGAGGCCATTTGCATACGTTGTTATGTATATATTAGTTAATTCATTGTGGGAAAGATTGTAATGGAAGAGGACTTATTACTGAAAGACATAGGGGAAGGGGGTCACAAGCGTTTGTATCATCAAATTGACTTTCACCAATATAAGGAACACATATTGGGAGAAATTGTAACCATAGAATATGACCTTAATAGAAGTGAATACATTTGCAAGGTGCACTACAAGAATTGCGATAAGACATATATTCTACATCTCAGAGGGGTCATTCTGTACAATTTTGTATAGGTGATGTTGCCAATCAATTTTGTATGCCTATTCGTACACCAATTGTCATGTCTATGTTGCATGTTTCAGACATTGGCTTCACATGTTCGTTGCTTCCATCAATTCAATTTTGTACTTAGTTGCCAATCTGTCCATTCGTAATCCCTAACAACATTTGCCATGCACATCCAATCACATATGTTTTCCATAAAATGTCTAATTCCTCTTGTTGTACAACTACCTTTTTCTTATCCCAATATGATTTTTTTATGGGTATCATCATTGTGGTGAGATAAGGTTGACTAAGCCATCACCATCAAAATTCATTCCCGGAAAAAATTACCTTTTGTTTTAATTTGGAATTCATATAGTAAGGTTGGCTTGGTTATAAAATTTTAAAATTTATTAAATTAAAAAATCTATATTAAAAAATTTTAATTTATTAAATATTAAACTCCCAACCTTGTATATTGTGGAAAGAAGGTAAAATTAAAGTGGGCCCTCAAAAATTCCAACACCAAAATGGGTAATAATGGAAAAGCGCAAGTAGAGGATCATCATTATGAAGATGAATACAATGGCACCACACAAATTGTAGATAGGATTGTGAACTCTAAAAAGGAACTAGGGAAACAAATTGATAAATTAATAGTAAATAGGAACAGAATTGACAAATTATTTGAAGATTACCAAAGACAATGGCTACAGTTAATAAAGAATTAATAAAGAAGGGAAATATTTGTTGCAAATGTGATAGGAGATGGATTCTAGGACATCTATGTGAGGAAAATTTACTACACATTAAAAATAGTGGACGAAAAGGTAGTAAGAATTTCAAACCCAACAAACAAAATTTCTAGTGGGTAAAATTTAGAGCTCGAAAAGGAAAAGGCATAAAGAATGATTAATGAGAATAGAGAAGGAGTTGATCGACTAACTAGTAATCAAGATGATTCAATAATAGATCTTGAATATTATGAAAATCAACTTGAAAGTCCAAACTCATCAACCACAATGCATGAAAGAGGTCARGGTAGAACAAGTTCACCSAATAGATTTAAAATAAAAATACCAACAATTGATAATGAAGCACCACCAAATATATCAGTATCTTCAATTTGTTACACCTAGAAAAATAGAAATGAAGAAGAAATGATTCAAACATAAACTATTATTCAAAAGTATCAAATACAATAACTAATTGCAAAATATATTCCACCTCATGATCCATGAGGATCTAAGGAACACTCACAGAGGTCTAGGAGGATCCAGAACACTCATAGAGGTCCCAGGGGGTTCATAAAAGATAAAAATTATATCATCTCAAATGAAAAATAAAATGACATAATTGAATAGAGCTCGACAATATCTTTCCAACAACGCAAAAATTTCCTCAAACGAAGTTTGTATGCAAACATTATGGCTGGTCAAAGTTTGGTCAAACCAGGGAAAATTTTCAAATTCAAAGGGACACATGTCATATCCGTACAGTCAGGATGACATCAACATGATAGAGGATGACATCAGCAGGGACACATGGAAACACCAGAGCGTGCCACATGTCACCCAAAAATGGACTTTTCAGGGGTCCATTTGGACCAATACAATTTTTCCATGTGTCATTTGTACGAATGACATGGAAGGTCGTACGGTCCATGTGGCACCAGTGAAAGGGTGGCACATGGTGTTTGTACAACTCACATGGAAGACAGGTGACAAACAATATAGCATGATGTGACAAGGTCGTACCATTAGCCATTGGTAGGCCACCACGTGGGACGATCATATGGTGTCACGTGGCACCTTCCAGAAGGCCAAATTGGCCTGGGTGTTGACGATTAAAATCACAACGAGGATTTCACCCGCAAAGTATTGATTAAGACTAATAATTATAATCTAATGAGATATATAATGCGAGTAGGTGGGACCCTCTTGTAGATTGGGAGATCAAATCTGATTCTTATTTCATGTTTATGTTGTTGTTCGACATTGCTTACATGGTTCTAATTGCGAAAAGTGAATGATGAGTAGGGCATGTTATGTTTTTTTCTAAGATCTAATTTCATGTTACGATGGCCTATGTTATCCATTGCTACCATTTCTATATGTTCTTGGATTCGTTACTTTGACACCTGCACAATAGACATGTTAGTAAAAATATGTAAGAGCAATTGAAAAGGGGAAAAATCAATATAAACAAAATGCAAAACGAAAAGTTTGAACTATGATACTATGCTACACTACATGCATTGAAATTAGGATGATCATTGTTAATCCTAGCTAACAAGTTAATAGCTATGCAATTTATTGAGTTATATGAAGGCATGGTCGGTATGTGTTATGGTGTATTTGGCGATGGTTAAACGTGATATGGGTGGCGCTCTTGGCAATTAGTGGATGTTGGTTTCGATGCATGTTTAATTGATTGAATTAATGGATTAGTGGGTTGGTGTGTACTAAGGAATTTAATGACTGGATGGTGGAGGCGACATGCATTTACTGCACGTCACTCCTACTCCTTCCACTAGCTACCACCCTAGTTGGGCTATTGTTCAACTGTGTTTTGTTGTGGTTAGGCTCCAACTTTCAAGAAGACGAAGAACCGCTCGACCAAGCTCGTGTTTTATGGTGCTTTTGGTTACAGTTACATCTTTTCACCATCCATGAATCTGATTTGGTTACGAAACAGATAGTGGCTCAGAATGTATGGGTCTGTGCTTTCCTTAAGTCTGGAAATTGTGTAAAATTGTGATATTTTTTTGGAATGAATCGTTGGTGGCTTTCATCGCAATAATGTTTGAAGTCACAGTGTTATTGGTCGTTCTGAGTGTTAGCAGCCATGAAGGCTCTCTATCATATTTTTTGGATTTAGTTGGAGGGTTTCATTTGGTCTAGAGTGGCTGGTTGTCTCCACACATTCGTATCGTTGTACCCAGTCTTTTGTTGTTATGGGGTTTACTGGGTTTGAAACGCCTTGTGTCACTGCACATTATTTCACTTGGGTATGGGTTGTTCATGTTACTGATGGTTGCGCAGTGGTTTATATTGATTCTTCTCAGCTCTGTTTTATCTCAGCGTTGTTAGTTGGTTGATTGGGAGAGACACGAAAGTTATAACCTGTGTGTTCTAAGTGTGTTACAAGGCCAAAATGGAGCTTTTCTCCTATGTTCATAATCTCTCCTATCTCGTGAACTGTCACCCCGTATGCAAATTTATTGGTGGCATACCTTGTGTATGCACCATTGATCTCAGAGTTTCTCATCTGATGATGGGAGTTGACATCAGCCTCCCTGTGTTGGTCCACAGAGCGAACCCTTATTTTCTTAACCTGATTTTTTATAAGAGGGAACCATATGTCATGTCGGGTATATTGTTGGTTGTTATGAGTTGTTGGTATATTGTCGATAGTGTTCGATGTTTGGCTCGTCTATGTCTCTTATATTGACAATGGTGTTGGTTTTGGTATTTAGTCACTGCATTAGTTATTATGACAATCAAATTGATAAACTCAACATGGTAATTTGGTTGATTGGGGAATTTGATTGAATGCACAGTCATTGTCTCTCATATTATGATTATTGAATTGTTGACCAAGCATTAGTTTTAATTGATTTAGTCATGGCAAATGCTTTGTGCATGATGTGTGGATATGTGTGGCATTCCTACAGCGTGTTAGGTTGAGTTAATGATTATTGTGACTGTGTGTTTTAATTTCCATGGGAGTATTTAAATTGTGATGATTATGGTATGGCCATCCATTGTATATGCTACTAATATTATTGATTGTGCCATCATAGATGGTCATGGGTTTTAAACAAAATGGTTTTGTTGCAAATTTGGTCAATTTATGAGATGAGATTAGGCTTACTGTTGCTACCTCATTATATTGATTGATAGCCCAACATTATGGATGTTTAGATTCATAGTTTTGGACCTGTACAGTCACATAAATGCTCTTGCGTTTTTTCAAATGGTCTGCGCATTCCGCAACATAGTGTGAGTTGAAATTATGATTGTTGTCTGTGTGTTTAAATGGCAAGTCAAGATCTTTACAATTAAAGTATGGATCATTTTGTTTGACTATCCATTGTATATGTTAAATGAATATCATGCTTATTAGCAGTGATAGGCATGGGTGTTGTGGCAGTATGGTCTCATTACAATTTAATTTTTAGATATATTTGAGGGATAAAATCGGGCATGCTTTTGTGTCTGTGTTGATGGATGGTGGTTGATTTGTGATACTGAACGGAGTGGAAATAAGTGATTGCTTATTCATATGGGAATTGTTGTAAAATATTAAATGGGTAAATGAGAAGAAACATAGCTCCTCTTCAGGTCGTTGTGGAATGCATGTTGTCTTGTTTTGATGACACTGTGTTAAATATTTGATTACAAACAATGAACAAGTCAATGCACATAATTAATTGAATTATACACAGCAGTTTTCATTTGATCACAGTGATTATTTGGTTGGTGTTATTTCCTTTTATAGAATGGTTTTATGGATTACTTAATTAATTTTATGAACAATATTCGCTCTCTTCCCTACCATTATTTAACTTTTCGCTAATTACAACCCCATCGCCTTCCCACATTCATTTTCCACTCCATGTTCTAAAATTTAATTACAGTCAAGAAGAGTTTTGTATTGAAGGAATTTGAAGTCGCAGTTTCTTGGTTGGATCACAATGATATTTTCTTTGGTTTGCATTACAGTTGATTTTTTGTTGTCTTGAGCAGTAACCATATTTCTTTTTCCCCTCATTATATCATGTTTCTCTCAATACAAACCCCTCGCTTATCACAAAACCTTTGTTCACCCCATGCTCATCGATAATAGTTAAGCAATTTGTATGGATTGGATTGCATGAGTCTGATATGTTTTCGAGCCAAGATCTGTTTCATATTTTTAAAGAGTTGTCATGTATGGTTGTAAAGGAACTATTTGCTAATCAATCATGCATGAAGGAATGAGCTTCTTCAGCCGAGGCAGCCATGTCAGAGGCAACTGAGGGAGAGGTAATTATAACAGAGGCCCAATAAGGCCAAGATTATCCATACACTTTGACGTTGACTCACAAGAGTTAGGCTAGTTGTTTCAGGCCAGATTTTTCAATTGGATTGGGAAAGGAGTAGTCCAACCTAGGCTTGAAAGGCCTCCCTTCCAAGCTCCACAATCCCCTAGTATTCTTGTGCCCCCTCATGTCTCATTGCAACCCGAGGTTCCCGAAAACAATGGATGTAAAGATATTGTCCACCCAAAAGTCTCCCAACATCGTGGCTGGCCCAATTTGTCCTTCTTCTCCCCCACCTATTAACCAGATTGTCCAAGATGCACATGTCCACTCACCAGTTCAGTCCTCTCATGCTAGAAAAAGGTTGAAAACTGAGGCCCACCATGCCCCTGACAAAGGAAAAGCCATTGCTTCCCCTTCCTCACCCTCCAATGGCTCTGATAAATTTGTGTCTTCCCGGATGCATTTGAGGGATGATTGTTCTCACATGATCAACAAAATTAGGCCTAAAGGCTCAGCGCGGCCAAAGGAAATTTCAGAAAAATCGAAGGGGTGATAGCAACAATCAAGGAAAGATTGCATCTCAGAGTGGGAAATATGGTTTTTGAGTTTTATTTTATTTTTTGTTGATGACAGTTGACTTCAGAAGTTTTGGACAACATGTTTTCTTTGGATATATGAGTGATATATTTTTTGAAAATAATTTCAAATATCAATGAGATAAATTGTCAAATGTTAATGTGATGATGAGAGTCACAAGGAGGGGTGTTTTTTCTTATTTAACTAGTTATGTTATGATTGTTAAGAGCTCAAGGGAGTCACAAGGGGTCCCACCTACTAGTTATTATTTATTTAAAACCCTTATTATGATTTATTACTTTTCCCCCTAACTAAAAAGTTGGTTGAGTTTTTAGTTAACTTAAATAATGAGGTGGTTGAACTACTTCAACCAATTATAATTTTCTTAAAGGAAAAAGGAAAGGGAGGATAGAAGGAGAAGCATACTAAGGTTTTCTCTTTGAGTTTATATTGAGATAGTTCAGTTTTCATTCATTCCTTAATTTATCACAAGCCTAATTGTTTTTTATGATAGCAGGGTCTTATTGTAGACAACAAGATTCAGGGTTGAATTACATCATTCAAACACTTGTTTTTTCAAAGGTGTTGATCTATCTTTGATAGTTTGTGTAGAATTGTTTGTTTGTGAATTAGTTTTCATGACTGACAAAGGCTATCGTGCAGAGTTGAGTGGGTAGCAATCTGTGGAAAGATAATCCAACTTTTAGAGTTCAGTTTTGATTTTCTGTCTGAGGTCCTTTTGTATGTTCCATCGGGGATGTCTAAGTTTGACTTTGGTCCAAAATTTATACATGATATTTGGTAAAGAGAATGACTCTTTGGTGAATTGGAATGAAATAAAGGATTTCTTTATGTCTCATCTATCTTGATTATGATCTTGGTGTCTTTACTTTTGTGTTTACATTTGTTTTTAGCAACTATTATATTAAGAAAATCATATTAAAATGAATTTTCCAGCAAGCTTTTATTTGTGAAAAAGACTAGCCTAAGCACTTGTAATTGATACTTGTGAGTTAGGATTTTATTTTTGATGGCTATAAACCTAGGGTGACATTCCCGTCTATTTTTCTTTAGCCAAGAAGAATATGAAAATGATTGAGTAATATCATTTCATATATTTTCCTCAACATTTATTTGGCAACCATACTGGGGAGATCTTCAATATTTCTCTGGTTAATTTTTTATACTCGATTACCATCGATACAACTTTTTTTTTTTTTCTGATATTGATTCTTTGACTGCTTTATTTCTTAATGACTATGCCTGTTGCAAGGCAGCCCAATATTGAGCCCGATCTTCAAGATCATACCAGCATTGCTTTGAACCTGTTTAACACCATTTTAGACACTGCCAATACCCGTGTTGAGCTTAATCATTCATGGGCAGCAATTGAGTGAGATATTAGTGCCCAAGAACGTTGGGAAGATAGACGTAGACAACCTAGAAATCAGCAGTAGCCCTCTTGTTCCTTCAGTTTTGGCCTTTCTTTCATGTCCTTAGACTCTCGTGTCTCTAGAAGAAGAAGAGGCTTATCACCCGAAACTAACCCTATTGTTGAAATAGGAAGAAGAAACATAATGTTATCTACCCAACAAATTTCTCTAAGAAGAAATTTGTCTGATTCTTCAAGTTCATCTTTTTATCCTTCACTTATCATCCACAATATGGAATCTAGTGGTGGCTCTGGTGGAACTGGAAGTGCTTCCTCTTCTCAGTATTCATCTTCGTCGGTGATTGGTAGCTTATATAGCCACCATATCCCTATCCAATCTACCACAAATCCCACCAAAGTCATTAAAAAATATGGGCGTTTACAGTTTGAAGAAGATGCCACAACCACATCGTGGCATGTGTCATCTCCTCTTAACCTAACACCTGCTACTCATCCACTTCCTAAATTCAAAGAACATCTTCCTAGGTTTTCAGGAAATAACACTGTCACTACAAACAAACACTTGGTGGCATTTTCTAATGCTTGTCACAACATATGAGCCAATGAAAATGATACTTGCATGTGCTTATTCGTCAATTCCTTTGAAGGAAAGGCTGTGACCGATTTCTTTGACCTTCCTCCTAAGATTATGTCTACTTGGGAGGAGTTAATTTACTAGTTCAGATCCACTTATGGGCAATCTAAAAGCCAAGCCAAGAAGCTACGGGAATACAATAACATCGCTTATAAGGATGGTGAGACCATCAAGTCCTTCAAATTTTGTTTCACTAAGATATACAATCAGATCCCTGAGCTCATTTGACCGCAAAAACAAGCCGCTTTCATGCATTACCTTCCCCCTACCGCCATAGGCTCGAGGAAAAATCCATTGATAATATTGGTTCAGCTCTGCATACTTGTTTAGATTATGAAGAACAACTTGAAAGAATAGGTCTTCCTCAAGGAGAATCGGTTAAACAGAAAGACATGTCCGCTCTCTTACAACTAGTACAGGATATGAACAATCGTATGATAGAGTATGAGCGAAAAGGGACTATCTCACCCTTCACCCCTGAAGCTTCATCCTCTTCTGCACCTCCCTTTAGAAACCCAATTGAAAATAATTTTCAGCCTAAAGCTATATTTCCTCGAAGTTGGTGTAACTTTTGTGAGGAACACCACGAGGAAACCACATGTGAAGTAAGGAAGAGTGTCGGAGATAAGATCTTTGGTAAAATACTAGAAAATTCTATCGTTTTCCTAGATTTTGCAGAGCCAGAATATGTCATGATCATCAATACTAGGAACAAAGCCTATGCTCCCAAGGGAAAATTTGATCCTCCCCGCAATTCTTCTAGCCCGAGCTCATCCTCACCCGCTGCTACTGTTCAGGTTCCTAAGGTTCCTGATAGTCAAGGAACAAATTCCCCTCTCCCCTCTTCCAAGTACAATATCTTGAATCAGTTGGCCAACATCAACGTAAATGCAACCCTTCTGGACATGGTTGTTGTCCCAGAGTAACATAGGCATCTGAAACAATTCATGGAAGGAAAATATTATGTTGTAGCCAACCTCTTTGAAGAGATGAACGAAGAGCACTCATTTGTAAATAAGGTCGATGTTCATAACTTTAGGTACCCTGTAAAAAATCCCCCTTTTTATATTTCTGTAAAGATTATGGATAATATTTCCCATTGTTTCCTCATTGATGGCAGTTCAGGCCCAAGTGTGATGTCGAAGATTATTATGGAAGAGTTAGGCTTGTCTTGTACAAATTAAAATGCCAGAAGCATGCTCCCCTATAATAGTCTACAACAAACAACCATAGGAGAGATTAAAGATGTGACCTTAGTTTTGTGTGCTCATCCTGAAATAAGGACAACCCTCAGCATTCAAGTAATCGATATGTCTGTAAGAAATTACTCAATTATCTTGGGAAAAGATTGGCAAGCCTTAACATGTGGATACCTCTCACTCGACGGGACACATTTATCTGTGCCTCAGAATGGTAAGAACATTATAGTCCTTATAGAGGGAAGAATTACACCCTACATAGAGAGTGTTCCACAATCTAATGTAAACTATATCGAAGAGGATCTAGGAGTGTATTCCATCTTTTCTGAGGAGGAGAATATTCCTTTGGAACAAATTGATTTAGATGATGATATGTGGCACATGCACTTTGATGGTTCATGCTCTAATGAAGGTAATGGGGCTGGCATTATCTTGGTTTCCCCTGTAGGGAAAATTCATAATTTGTCCTACACATTGCAGTTGTCTTGTATGAACAATTTCACTGAATTCGAAGCTTTATTATTAGGCATTGAAAACGCCTATAATCTCGGTTGTGGTCACCTTTCAGTTTTGGGATATTTTGAGCTTGTTGTGAACCTGGTACATAAAATATACTCTCTGAGCAACAAACTGATGAAACGATATACCCAAATTGTTTGGGCACTTATCTCGAACCTATTATCTTTCAACATCACTCATGTTAAGAGGGAATTGAATTCAATGGTTGATCAGTTAGCTGTCTTTGTAGCTTCTCCTAATCAACAACCTTTGCCTCACATGCTTGATTGTTCTTTTCAATCTTTATATCGTCCACATATCCCTGACAATGTAGAATCTGGGCAGTCCCTCCCTAACGATGAGATCATTCATGCTTTCATTCAAGATGAACCTCTTAAGCCCGAGGAAATGATATCCATAGAAGACAACAAGATTCCTAAGGGCTTGACTCCTCTTGAGAGTCCATTTTCATTGAGTGATGTAGGCAATAAAAAGAAACAGAGATAAGAGGATTCAAGAAAGAAGGTGGGTAAAACCATCTCTTTGAACATTGGGGCATTTGAATCTCCAAGGAATGTTAAAATAAGTGCCCAATGTTCTGATAAAGAAGAAATGAGGTTTTCCAAGCTACTTGGTGAATTTCACGATGTTTTTTCTTGGTCTTATAAGGATCTTTGTGGTTTTGATCCTGGTCTTATACAACATGCTATCCCCATCAAGGAAGGCATGAAACCAGCTAGGAAAAAACAAATACCTATTAACTCTGCATTTAAAGAAACCTTTCAAAGGGAGTTGGAAAATTTCTTAAGGGCTGGGATTATTTTTCCAGTCTACCCTGAATGAGTTTCCAATTCGTTACCTATTTCGAAGACCACTGATCATATTAGAACCTACATTAACTTTCACACTTTCATTCAGGCTATTATGAGAAATCATTTTCCTCCCCTCAATATGGAAATGATTCTGCAACAAGTTGTAGGATCACAGGTGAGGCCCTTACTTGACAAATATTTGGGTTACAGTAAAATCAAGGGAAAAAGGGAAGATGTTCACAAAACCACGCTTGTCACAAATTGGGGTACCATGACTTATAAATGCCTGTTTTCTAGCTTACCTGATGCAAGTACCGCTTCTAAAATACCTATACACACAACTCTTGATGATTTGATCAGTATCCATACCTACCTTGATGATCTAATCATATGTGTTAAGGGGCTGATAATTACCTCAAAGTTCCAAGTGTTATTTATGGGTCCTTTCAAAATTGCTTTTGTCCTGGATACTAACTTTTATATTCTAAGGGTTTTACAAGAGAAATTATTTTCCTACAACACTAACGGTTCTCGCTTGAAACATTACGAGGGACCAACGTGAAAAGTTCTAATGTTGTTTGGATTTTATGTATTCTAGTAACCTAGCTCTACTTTCAATTTTGTGCTTTTCCTTTCTGCTTTACAGTAGTTTGATTTATGCTTTCTGTTTTAAAACATTTCTTACTGCTTTTACTTTTTTGTCATTTATTTGTTGTTGTTTTATTTTCACAATTTTATTTTTGTCATGATTTAGTTGCTTACCATATTTTAGTTAATTCGATCAAAATAAGACGTTGGATCAGTTCTACCACAGTGTCACTCCTGCCAGATATTGTTGGTCAATAACAATCAATCTTACACAGCGAAAGCACAATTGAATTTGTTATCTACTTTCAGTGTTGTCTTATAAAGATTTGGTTATCTCCTGCTTCTTCTTTTCTTTTCTTCATCCATTTGAGAATTTAAGAGAGCAAGTTCATAATTTTTTTTCCTTGAAGTTAAGAACCGATCCCGGTTGAACGATTATGCACACAGTGGTAAAACCCCTCATACTTAACACTTTTCATGAGCTATTCCTGAATTCCCGGTCATTTTTCCATTAAATCCGTTCACTTCCCCCTGTTGCATAATCCTCCTAGTTATACCTTCTAGACCTATTGTTCTTGGTCTGTGAAACCATGGGTTTTGAGTTCTAAATCTGTTGAAAAACAATTCCCTGTGAAGTCGCCAGTTTATTGACGATTAAAATCGCAACGAGGATTTCGTCTGCAAAGTATTTCTTAAGCCTAATATATAAGATAATGAGATATATAATTCTAGTAGGTGGGACCCTCTTGTAGATTGGGAGATCAGATATGGTTCTTATTTCATGTTTATGTTGTTTTTTGACACTGCTTACATGGTTCTAATTGCGACAAGTGAATGATGAGTAAGGCATGTTATGTTTTTTTCTAAGCTCTAATTTCATGTTACGATGGCCTATGTTATCCATTGCTACCATTTCTATATGTCCCTGGATTCGTTACTTTGACACCTACACAATAGACATGTTAGTAACAATATGTAAGAACAGTTGAAAAGAGGCAAAAGCAATATAAACAAAATGCAATAAGAAAAGTTTGAACTATGCTACTATGCTACACTACATGCATTGAAATTAGGATGATCGTTGTTAATCCTAGCTAACAAGTTAATAAATATATGATTTATTGAGTTATATGAAGGCATGGTCGGTATGTGTTATGGTATAGTTGGTGATGGTTAAACATGATATGGGTGGCGCTCTTGGAAATTAATGGATGTTGATTTCGATGCATGTTTAATTGAATGAATTAATGGATTAGTGGGTTGTCGTGTACTAAGGAATTGAATGACTAGAGGGTGGAGGCGACGTGCATTTACTGCACGTCACTCCTACTCCTTCCATTAGATGCCACCCTAGTCGGGCTATTGTTCAACTGTGTTTTGTTATGGTTAGGCTCCGACTTTCAAGCAGAGGAAGAACCGCTCGACCAAGCTCGTGTTTTAAGGTGATTTTGGTTATAGGTACATCTTTTCGCCATCCATGAATCTACTCTGGTTATGAAATAGATATTGGCTCGGAATGTATGGGTCTATGTTTTCCTTAAGTCTGAAACTATGTAAAATTGTGATATATTTCTGGAATGAATCATTGGTGGATTTCATCTCAATAATGTTTGAAGTCACAATGTTATTGGTTGTTTTGAGTGTTAGCAGCCATGAAGGCTCTCTGTCATCTTTGTTGGATTTAGTTGGAGGGTTTCATTTGGTCTAGAGTGGTTGGTTGTCTCCACGCATTTGTATCACCATACCTAGTCTTTTGATGTTATGGGGTTTACTGGGTTTGAAACGCCTTGTGTCACTACACATTGTTTCACTTGGGTATGAGTTCTCCATGTCACTGATGGTTGTGCAATGGGTTATATTGATTCTTCTCAGCTTTGTTTTCTCTCAGCATTGTTAGTTGGTTGATTTGGAGAGCCAAAAAGGTTATACCCTACTTGTTCTAAGTTTGTTACAAGGTCAAAATGGAGCTTTTCTCCTCTGTTCATAATCTCTCCTATCTTGTGAACTGTCACCCTGTCTGCAAATTTATTTGTGGTACACCCTGTGTATGCACCGTTAATCTTGGAGATTCTCATCCAATAATGGGAGTCGACAGCAGCCTCCCTGTGTTGGTCCACAGAGCAAACCCTTGTTTTATTAAGCCTGGTTTTTTATAAGAGGGAACCGTATGTCCTGTCGGGTATATTGTTGGTTGTTATGAGTTGTTGGTATATTGTTGACAATGTTCGATGTCTGGCTCGTCTCTGTCGCTTATATTGACAGTGGTGTTGGTTTTGTTATTTAGTCATTGAATTGGTTATTATAACAATTAAAATGATAAACTCAACATGGTAATTTGGTTGATTGGGGAATTGGATTGAATGCACAGTCACCGTCTCTTATATTATGATTATTGAATTGTTGACCAAGCATTAGTTTTAATTGATTTAGTCACAGCAAATTCTTCGTGCGTGATGCGTGGATATGTGTGGCATTCCTACATTGTGTTAGGTTGAGTTAATGATTACTGTGACTGTGTGTTTTAATTCCCATGGGAGTATTGCAATCGTGATGATTATGGTATGGCCATCCACTGTATATGCTATGAATATTATTGATTGTGCCATCAGAGATGGTCACGGGTTTTAAACAAAATGGTTTTGTTGAAAATTTGGTCAATTTATGACATGAGATCAGGCTTACTATTGCTACCTCGTTATATTGATTGATAACCCAACATTATGTATGTTTATATTCATATTTTTGGACCCATACAGTCATAGAAATGCTCTTGCGTTTTTTCAAATGGTCTGTGTATTCGCAACATAGTGTGAGTTGAAATGGTCATCGATGTTTGTGTGTTTAAATGGAAATTTAGGATCTTTGCAATTAAAGTATGGATCGTTGTGTTTGACTGTCCACTTTGTATGTTAAATGAATATCATACATCTTAACAGTGATAGGCATGGGCACTGTGGCAGGATGGTCTCATTACAATTTAATTGTTAGATGGATTTGAGGGATAAAAATGGGCATGCTTTTGTGTCTGTGTTGATGGATGGTGGTTGATTTTTGATATTGAACAAAGTGGAAATAAGTGATTGTTTATTCATTTGGGAATTGTTGTAAAATATTAAATGGATAAATGAGAAGAAAAAAAGATCCTCTTCACGTTGATGTGGAATGAATGTTGTCTTGTTTTGATGACACTATGTTAAATATTTGAGTACAAATAGTGAACAAGTCAATGCAAAGAATTAATTGAATTATACACAGTAGTTTTCATTTGATCACAATGATTATTTAGTTGGTGTTATTTCCTTTTACAGAATGGTTTTATGGATTACTTAATTAATTTTATGAAAAATATATGCCCTCTTCCCTACCATTATTTCACTTTTCACTAATTACAACCCCATCACCTTCCCACATTAATTTTTCACTCCCTGTTCTAAAATTTAATTACAGACAAGAAGAGTTATGTATTGAAGTAGTTTGAAGTCGCAATTTCTTGGTTGTATCACAGTGATATTTTCTTTGGTTTGCATTACAGTTGATTGTTTGTTGTCTTGAGCAGTAACCATGTTTCTTTTTCCCATCATTATATCATGTTTCTCTCAATACAAACCCCTCGCATATCCCAAAACCTTTGTTCACCCCCTGCTCATCGATAATAGTTAAGCAATTTGTATGGATTGGATTGCATGAGTCTGATATGTTGCCGAGCCAAGATCTGTTTCATATTTTTAAGGAGTTGTCATGTATGGTTGTAAAGGAACTATTTTATAATCAATCATGCATGCAAGAATGAGCTTCTTCAGTCGAGGTAGCCATGGCAGAGGCAACCGAGGGAGAGGTAATTGGAACAAAATCCCAAGAAGGCCAAGATTCTCCATCCACTTTGACGCCAACTCACAAGAGTTAGGACAATTGTTTCAGGCCATATTTTTCAATTGGATTGGGCAAGGAGTGGTCCAACCTAGGCCTGAAAGGCCTCCCTTCCAAGATCCAAAATCCCCTGGTATTCTCGTGCTCCATCATGTCTCATTGCAACCCAAGGTTCCCGAAAACGACAGATGGCAAGAGATCCCGAAAACGACGGATGGCAAGAGATTTTCCACCCGACAGTCTCCCAACATCGTGGCTGGCCCAATTTGTCCTTACCTCCTCCCCTACCTATTAACCAGATTGTCCAAGTTGCACCTGTCCACTCACCAGTTCAGTCCTCTCATGCTAGCAAAAGGTTGAAAACCGAGGCCCACCATGCCCCTGACAAAGGAAAATCCATTGCTGCCCCTTCCTCACCCTCCAATGGCTCTCACAAATCTGTGTCTTCCCGGATGCATTTGAGGGATGATTGTTCTCACGTGATCAAAGAAATTAGGCCTAAAGGATTAGCTTAGCCAAAGGCAATTTCATAAAAATTGAAGGGTGACAGCAACAATCAAGGAAATATTGCATCTCAAAGTGGGAAATATGGTTTTTGAGTTTTTATTTTATTTATTGTTGATGACAGATGACTTCAGAAGTTTTGGACAACATGTTTTCTTTGGATATATGAGTGATATATTTTTTGAAAACAATTTCAAATATCAATGAGATAAATTATCAAATGTTAATGTGATGATGGGAGTCACAAGGAGGGGTGTTTTTGCTTATTTAACTAGTTATGTTATGATTGTTAAGAGCTAAAGGGAGTCACAAGGGGTCCTTGTTGGATTACTGAGAGGGGGGGTGAATCAGTAATAACGTAATTATAATCCTTTTTCTTCAAATTTTATATCAAAGCAGAAATATTATCTAATAATGAGCAGTAATAAATAAACAATCACACACATACACAGTACACTAGTGTTTTACGTGGAAACCCAAATCGGGAGAAAACCACAGAATTCTTTTTCTT
>SNQJ01S0124846.1:19858-29946 GCA_010110895.2 Picea sitchensis | reverse complement strand
TCATACCATTACCCATCAAACAAACTTGGGTCCATTACCCAAACCTGGGGTCTCCAACTTCTCATGGCCATAACTCTCTAACAGTGAGGAATTATGTGACGTTCCACATACCACAGGAAATGACATGACAAGAACTATCCATCTAGGATATTTTCCTTGAAAAATTCACTTTCCTTCATCTCATTATTTCACAATTAATCATGGGTTCTCTTACTCCACAAAGCATCTTCCCGTGAGGGCTTTCACCATAAGGGGACCACTTTGGATTTCATCCATATTTACTTATTATAAACCATGACAAAACAATAATGAGTCATATTTACATCAAACACTATTGGGTCCATTACCCAAACCTTTGTGCTACAGGTCTTTCTTCAAGGGTTGACATCAATGACAACCAACCTTAATCAACAGTCTCACCTACTAGTTATTATTTATTTAAAACCCTTATTATGATTTATTACCTTTCCCCCTAACTAAAAAGTTGGTTGAGTTTTTAGTTAAATTAACTAATGAGGTGATTCAACTACTTCAACCAATTCTAATTTGCTTAAAGGAAAAAGGAAAGGGAGGATAGAAGGAGAAGCATACTAAGGTTTTCTCTTTGAGTTTATGTTGAGATAGTTCAGTTTTCATTCATTCCTTAATTTATCACAAGCCTAATTCCTTTTTATGATAGCAGGGTCTTATTGTAGACAACAAGATTCAGGGTTGAATTGCATCATTCAGACACTTGTTTTTTCAGAGGTGTTGATCTATCTTTGATAGTCTGTGTAGAATTGTATGTTTGTGAATTAGTTTTCATGACTGACAAAGGATATTGTGCAAAGTCAAGTGGGAAGTAATTTGTGGCAAGGTGATCTAGATTTTAGAGTTCAGTTTTGATTTTTTGTCAGAGGCCCTTTTGTATGTTCCATCGGGCATGTCTAAGTTTGACTTTGGTCCAAAATTTCTGCATGAGATTTTGTAAAGAGAATGACTCTTTGGTGAATTGGAATGAAATAAAGGATTGTTGTATGTCTCATCTATCTTGATTATCATCTTGGTGTCTTTACTTCTGTCTTTACAGTTGTTTTCAACAACTATTATATTCAGAAAATCATATTAAAATGAATTTTCCAGCAAGCTTTCATTTGTGAAAAAAACTAGCCTAAGCACTTGTAATTAATACTTGTGAGTTAGGATTTTATTTTTGATGGATATAAACCGAGGGTGTCATTCCCGTCTATTTTGATTTAGCCAAGCAAAATATGAAAATGCTTGAGTAAGATCATTTCATATCTTTTCCTCAACACTGGGGATCGAAAAAATATTCCCCATGGGGGGTTGATCAAATCTTATGGTTTTAACTGTGTAACAATATATATGCCAAAATTAGATTTTGTGGGTTTTGAACCTCAAACCTCCCGCCAAGGCCAACGACTAAACTATACACTGCCTACCAACAAGCCACACATGTCACTTTTATAACTAACAAATTAAAATTTATTTATTATGATGTCGACATCAGCACAAAAAATAGGGTACGGTTGGGCCACCCGCACCCTATATATTGGGCATGATTTCTAATTTTGGCACACATTCCAATGTCTGAATATAGTCAAGCTTATACTCGTTGGATTCATTTTTCCATGAGGATCATGAATTTGAAGTATGTTTTCTAATTTGGGGTCATTTGTAAAAGTCTTAGTCCAAATTGTTATTAATGAGCTTTTAGTGCATTGTTTTGCATGCCGAAGAGGTGAAATTGAGCCAGTTCGAAATTTGGTCGACTTTATAGTCAAATTTCTCAGAATGTTGCAAGGATTACAATGATGAACTTATTTTCTTGTTTTGAGTAGTGGAATTAAAGAGATGCCATTAAAATGGTTTTTTTCAAGCCCATGTTGTAATGTAATCGGTGTTTTGAGATGATGGAGAACAATCATGCTATCTAAAGGGACTTTGAAGATGAAGTAATATATGTCATCTACATATGTAATTTGAGTTCTTTTATTTTTTGTTGTGTCATCTCATTATTCTGCAAATTAATCATCATTTTATGAGATTTTGTATAAAGAACACATCATCATTTTTTTACAAATCACCTCAATATGATCAGGAAATTAATTTTGAATCAAGTTATATGTTGCATGTATATATGGTAAAGAAATAAGTGTTGTCTAAGGGTTTTCGGATCAAGTGGTATCACAGATACTTTTGACATGCATTTGCAAGTTGTCGATGTGACATGAGATCCAAGAGTTCAGTTGGTGAAGATTTTGAAGGCTCTTATCAAGAGGACAAGATTAGTAAAGATATCATGAAGTTGAGGTTGCAGAAGAAAATTAATCAAAACATTTAGAAGGAGAATTCTGAGTTAAGAATGTAATTGCAAGCTATTGAGGAAGAGAAGCAGAGGCTGTAATATTGACTGATATGTCATGAGGAATTCCATAAAGGTATTTTTCATGAGTTGGAAAGAAAGTTGCAGATCAGGAACCAAGTATTGGCATCATATATACCAATCCATGAAGATTGTCAGTCTGAGCATGTAGAGTCTCCGATGTAAAAGGTACTACCTCCTTCAAAAGGCATGATCAAGAAAAAAAATTCCTCATATTATTTTGTTTCCTGTCAAGATGGAGAATGCTCAAGGATAGTTGAATCAAGGAGAACTTTAGATGAAGAATTCCTTCATAAGAATTTAGTCTTACCCTCCATCCCAAAGAAAGGTAACATGTGTAAGACATATTGTTGTGAGGGAAATCTCCTTACGGACTAGCAAATAGGGTTAGACTTTGCATGCAGATATGACCTATAGAAAATCTACTTTCTACCTTCGTCCCCAGACTTAAATCCCATTTATTTTAGTAAATGCATGGCTAGATCAACCAACCTCGTTCTGGGCGTTCGATGTCGATCCCTTGTCGCACTTGATTACTTGTTCGCAGTTCTCCTTTCCAATGTTGACCTGCATACAAGACAAGAAACAACTACACATGCATACTACCTATAGAATAATGGGTTAGAAATTCAAACATGTACTTAGCAAATTATGAATAACTCATGAATTGGGACGGGAAAAGAACTTTATTTATTACTTTGAATGAGTCAACTTACAAAAGTTGAGACTGGCCACCGCTCCGCGAACCTGATCCTGGGCTCCTCTTCAACTGTCCTCCAACTACTTTGCTTTGTATCTCCTTTGGCACAAGGAAGGCTAAAGGGTTGGGACAATGGGAATACGCAAATGGGCAGAGTTTCTTTGCTATATTTTTCCTCCTCCAAATGGGACCCCTACCCTTTCTTTTATAGGCTAGAAGGAGCTAGGTATTTGGACGAACCCTCGGCCATGCATGGCCGGGAGTTTTAGTTAACTCACCCATAGCTTTTGTGTTCCATCGACAACTTTCATTTTTTTGTGCTTTTGTCAGTCCACGCGGGCTATATTAGGTCAGCCAGCGTGTACACGCGTGCAGTAATGGAGTAGGGCGTGTGGGCCTTTATAAAAGACGTTTTTTAAAGAGTTGTTCAGCAGTGTTTTGGCAAAGAAGGGATATGAGATGGCCTTATGCCAGGTAAGCATGTGTGGTGCAATTTAGGGTTATAACAGATGCCCCTTAATGTGTTAGGTCAGAAGAGCGTCTGATGGCCAAAATTCATTACCAATCTTTACTGATGTGCCGAACGATTGAGCCCAAGGATCAAGAACCGGGAGGCATTGTCTGCAAAATAACAAATGTCTTCACCGAGGCGGGCATACCCATGCTCGGGATAAAATAGAATCATGGCTACCAATAAAATACATTGTAGATCCATGTCATATAACTATATAAAGAGTAGCCGTGAACAATACACAACAGAGCTACATCTCAAAATCAGAAAGATATACATATAGAGTATCTATCTTCTAGAAGTTGATTCGGCCTGATGGCTGGAGATGAGGTCTTCAGAGCTCGAGAAACAACTTCAAAATCTTCAAAAATCGGGTAGGAGTGTAATATGAGTGTACGACTGCACTACCCAGAGGTCTTCGATGGCTCGTCGTTCATGGACTTGATGATCAGACTGAAGGCTTCATTGATTTCGAACAAGGACTTGATTGGACATTCAGGATGGTCGGGCATGAGGGAAAGAGATAAAATGCAGAGGGGTCGACTCAGGCTTGGTGACAAACTTCCCTTGGACAATATCACGACAAATGATGAGACTCAAGCAGCATGGCATTAACATAAGTTTACGAGGCAGGAGGCAACGCAAACTCTCCATATGTTTGGAAGAATAACCAAACAGGGGAGGACACAACTCTATGTAGCGAGAACAACTTCCTAAGGTCATATTGAATCCTAGATTTTGATGAACAAATGGACATATGTGCTTTATCCAAGGGCGACTCATTATGCTGCCAATAAAGAAAATACTTTTCCCTTCCTCTTTTTGGGGTATATTTGATTTTTTTTTTTTGTCATTTTCAATAGTTTTGGAAAAATAATTAAGGAATATTACGTTACAAAGGAGGAACGAGTGTTGCAAACATACAAGTTCAAGGCACAAGGACAAGATTGATGTTCAAAATAATGATACTCGGGAAAAATCCTCCGGGGGCCAAGGGTGTTAAAACACAGAAGAAAACGGTTACAAGGCTGACATATAAGGTATGCAAACACGGTTAACAAAACACACAATGGTAACATCCTTCGATGTAAGTTTAGGGAGCCCAGGGAAGGTAAGCTCGGTGGGTTTTCATATTTAGAGAGTCTGAAAAAACATAAAAGGAGACTCCATTGGGGTACCTTTTTCGAAGGTAGTCTAGTCGGTTCAAAAAAGGGGTAAACTAGCACCGACAAGACATCTATTCAAAACCATTTTAACGAGTGTGATAAAGACAATATCACTCGGCCATTTTTTCATTTTTAAGGAGTCTGAAAAAATCTTAACTATGGACTCTGTCAGGAATGTTCTTCTGGACCAATTTAATGAGTGTGAAAGAATAAGGTCACTCGGCAATCTTTTCAATTTTAGGGAGTCTGAAAAGAGCTTAACTATGGACTCCGTTGAGGTTCCTTTTTTGTAAGTTTAGTCCCTCAGGCCCGAAAAAGGGGTAAAATTATACCTGAGAGTACTCTTCTAAAGAATGAAAGTTCCATAGAGTATACCTTTGTTCATACAGTTGACCGTCCGGACCGAAAAAGGGGTAAACTACCGCCAGACAGATGTGACTTCAAATTTCAGTTTAACGAGAGTGACAGGCCACAAGATCGCTCGACAATCTTTTCATGTTTAGAGGGTCTGAAAAGGGCTTAAAAGAAGACCCATTAATTTTTGGGAGTCCTGAGGGTGAGGTCAAGAGTGAATAAGAATCATGCAAATGAGGATCAAACTCATATTTAGGAAAAACTACAAGGAATCCCGAGCCTACAGTGTTTTAGAGACGGCATGGACACCATAATGCAACCAAGATCTTCCTAGGGCACCCATGTTCTGGTAAGCTCTACCGCCAAGTTGTGACACTTCTAAAGAAGATATGATGGTTTTGTGTCACAACCTGACGGGATCGATCCTATGGTAGAGTAAAAAGACAACGAGATACAAAAGTCGGGGTAGTTACCTAACCTATATGCTCAAGTTGATTCTTGGAAAAAATTTCATGGACCATCGAAAATTACTCAAAAATCCCAAAAAATGTCTCAATACCCGATCAAATCCCTCCGATGCAACTCCTGAATCACTCTAAATGGTTTTTGGTATAAAGAAAATGATAAGGGAGGCCAAAAAAGTGACAAAAAGAGGCCAAAAAGTCTATAAATAGACGCTAGCAGCTCATTATCACCATTGTTGATTTGGAAATTGACCCTAGAGCCAAAAGACCCCCTTTGATAAAAGCGGTGATTCCAGGAGCTATAGTGGATGAAACAAACTTTCGTCTGGACCAAGTAAGTACAAACTCCCCTATCTAGCTATTCAATTCTTTATTTTTTCTTTGCATTTCATTTTTTGGGTGGGCATCAACCTTTAAAAGGTCGGCCCTAGGTCCACGCGGGTTGTCTCTGGACAGGCCGCGTGTACACGCGACTGTCACCTAAACAACATGCGTGGACCTCCCTTTATAGACAAAAAAATAAAAAAACACTCACCCACCCTCCTGAACCTTGTTGTTTTGGCAGGATGTATGTCCACTGGAGGGAAAGGGAGCATGAAGAAGTTGGTGAGTTGGTTGCGGAAGATCTGAATGTTGTGGCCACGTTAATGCAATGTGGTTTGTTAAATCTCTTCCTATGTCCTTTTATGCGGGTGCAACCGAGGTTACTGAATGCCTTAGTTGACTCTTGGCACCCTGATGCAGAGGCTTTCATGCTAGAGGGGCAATCACTGGTGCCCACCACCGAGGATATCTACTTTTTGACTGGCCTCTCAAGGAGAGGGGAACCAGTCAACTTCAGGACGTTTTTGTCGGGGCCGCATAACATAGCGGAACTGATAGCCTTGTACTATGAGGCTGGGACAAACCATTCGAGCTCCCAGGTGCCTATAAGCAAGATCACTAACCTATCACTGCAAGTGATATTATTTCTCATTGGATGGATTACCGGTTCAGTGACCTTGCATCAGGCGTCCCGCGCACAGATGAACTGTGATGTCCAATGCTTGAATGCACAAATTTTCGACTGGAGTACTACACTGTTGGAGTGTATGAAGAGGCAATTGACAGATTTCCATTAATGGACACAGAGGAACTTCGGGTTTGGGACTATTTTGTGTTTGTTCTTTTTAGAGAGAGTTCTGAGTTTTAGTCCTCGGGTAGTGGTACGAGGACATCAGGCCTCTTTTCCTACTGTGTGTAGATGGGCAGTATTACTGCCGCAATAGGGTGGTGGAAGTACCAATGAGTCCTTCGATGATGACTTGTTTGCATGGTTGTCACGACAAATCCCGGTTATAGAGGACTACCCCTATGTCAGGATTGATTTTTCGAGAGACCTGGAGATACCAGTACCTCCTGGTGAGGAGCGAGGGGAGATGGGTAAGTCTCCACCTTTGTAGTTTTTTTTTGTTGTATATGTAATTTTTATGTCGTTTTTTTATATATCATCATTTTTTTATATGCCAGAGTATTTGACGGATATACATTTGTTGCATGCAAATGTGGGACCAGTGCAACCTGTCGATTATGCAAGGAACAGGTGTCGTCCTTGGCCAGGGGCTGCAGCTGCCGCTGTCGGGGGACTAGAAGTAGCAGGAGACCTCCCAGCCGGGGAGGCTGAGAGGGTACTTAGAAAAGTTGAGTGTAACTTTACTGCACTCACTCGCACAGTCCCGATGGCATAGATTGAGGACCTGCCGCCATCCATGCAACCTCATGTAGTGGGGGCACCTTGGACTTGGGTCTGATTGTTTAGGCGTTTAGCCCATGCTGTGGACCAGTATAACATGGCCCATAGGCCCTAAACCTATTTAGACATTTTACGTGCCACGAGCACTACTTGTATATATATTTTTGAGGGAATAACCCCTGTGACTCGTTATTGGTCCTATTTTTGAGGCGCTTGCGTCCATCAGTGTACTCTGGTTACTTTATGATATTATATATGGTTTTTTGGTCTTTTGTGTCTTATGGATCATGTGTACAAATAACGTATTTACATGTTTATGTTAATGTTCTTTCATATGTGTGCAAGATGCCAATCTAAAATTTGATTAGCTAGAGTATCTGTAACTTGGTTTAATCTCCTAGGAACATGAAAATATGTAATATAATCAAAGTTTCATTCTAAGAGACGTACCCTAAGGAATCGTCGGTGTAAAGTTGGATCATGAACCTGGTACACTCTGTTTAACTGAGACACAATCAGTTGAGCATCGAGATAGACCCGGAGATGAGAGATACCCAATGACAAAGCGTCACGAAGTAATTCAATAACTGCACTATACTCGGTGACATTATTTGTGGTGTCACCTAAGCATATACCTCTGGAATATAACAACTGGCCTTGAGGTGTAAAGATTACCCAAGCTGCGAAGGCAATCCTTCGAGTGTGTCGACTAGCACCGTCTGCATACCCAATGAACACCTCGGAATCACTTGACATCTTCCATAGTGATGAAAGATAACATCAATGATATGTCCATAACACTTAAAAGAAACTAAAAAGTAATAGTACAAAGACTATACATATGTTACAAAAAGTTACCCACAATGACCTGCCTATGAGTAATACTTCTTGAGGTAGAGCCCATTTCTAAGCTCCACCAAAGCATTCCCTTTGAAATCAACCAGACGATAGGCACCCTTTTTTAATACCTCTTTTATGATGAAAGGCCCAAACCACATGGGTTTGAATTTGCCTGCCCCCAGGGGGTCCTTATCCTAGTCATAGACCAGGACAAGGTCGCCTTCAAAGAAAATCCGAGGATGAACGGACCTATCATATTGACACTTGACCTTATGTTTGTGAGCCTCGTTGGCCAGGGCCGCATAACGATGTTGTTCATTGAGCTGCTAAAGGTATACTAATTGTTCTTCGAGTGGAGAAGTGTCTGGCAATAATTGTACTGCCAGTTTTAGAGACAGGATCTGACATTCGATGGGCAAGACTGCCTCTAGCCCGTAAACGAGTTGAAAATGTGAGAAACCGGTTGCAGTCTTAACAGATGTTCGGTAAGCCCATAATGTCGAGTATAACATCAAATGCCAATTTGACTTGGCTGAGTTGATAGTTCGTTGTAGAATAGTATTAAGAGTTTTGTTTACAACTTCCACCTACCCATTGGCCTGGGGGTAGTAGGGTGATGAATGTTCTTGCTGCAACCCAAGCTTTGATGTTAATTCAGTCATCATATGATTCTGAAAGTGACTACCATGGTCAGTGACAATCTCCCTCAGGACGTCGAACCTTGCTATGATCTGGTTGAATAAAAAGAGAGTTGTAATCTCTCCATCATCTTTAAACGTTGGCATAGCTTCGACCCACTTTTTGAAGTAGTCTATAGCTATGATGATATAGCGATGCCCCCTTGTTGAAGGGGGGTTGCAAGTAGTGTAATCAATCCCCCACTTGGTGAAGGGTCCAACTGTGATGACGGGAAACATGGGAGCAGGATGTGCCCTCATCTTCCGAGAGAAGATTTGGTATGGATGACACTTCTTGACCGATTCGATACAATATTTGATAAGTGTCGGCCATAAGTAACCTACTCGTAGAATCTTTTGGGTTGTTTCCAACCTAGACAAATGACCACCACAAGCTCCAGTATGGAAATCGTTAAGCACGATAACTGCCTCCTCATGAGTGAGACATCGACATAGGATGCAGTCTACACCTCTCCGATACAACGTATCATTGAGTATGAGATAATTCTTAGCCTGATAGTGTATACGTCGACGCTCATCATGAGAAGCAGAAGTGGGGCACTTCAAAGTCTGGAGATAGATAAGTAGATCTCTGTACCAAGGATCCGAAGATGTGATAAAAAACATATCTCTCCGGATAGGCGATTCTTCAGGCACAACGTCACCTGACTCAACCGGAAGTTCCGAAATAAGGTCTACGAAGACCAGTGACTTTTTGGACTTTGCTGAAACAAAGTCTAAGTCAAACCCCTGGAGGATGACTATCCATCTACTGATTTTTCTGTGCCTATTACCCATCGTGTCAACATGTATTAGAATGGATTCACAACAACAATGACGGTGGTCTTGCGAAACAAAATGTAATGATGAAACCGTTGAACAACATGAACTGTTGCCAATGCAAGTTTTTCGATATGAGAATAATTGAGTTCCGGTCCTACGAGGCCTCGACTTAGGTAATAGATCACGTATTCTGAGAACAAGTCATCTTCCTGAACTAAAACCATGCCAATGGTTGACTCTGCTGCAGCCAGATATAATAAGAAATCTTTGTTATAGTTAGGTGGCAAGAGCAGAGGGGCAGTTGTGAGGGCATGTTTTAATGCGTCGAAAGAGCATTGAGCGGAATCGTCCCAGTAAAAAGGAACGCCTTTCTTCAGTAAGCACATAAATCCCTTGGTGATTTCGGCATAGTTGGCGATGAAGTGTCGTAAAAAGTTCGCCTTGCCTTGTAGACTCTGAAGTTGAAGGATTGTGC
>SNQJ01S0124845.1:39769-57520 GCA_010110895.2 Picea sitchensis | reverse complement strand
CCCCCCAATCCCCCCAACTCTCCCGCTCATTCCCCTACGGACATTTTACACCCAACTACCACGGGTACCCCTCAATACTTTAATATATGGTTTATGTCAAGCGAACCCTCACCATCTCCTAACATTGTTCCCCCTGCTTCTTCCTCACCAGGGGGCAACCACATGACCATCGTCGCCGATATCACTCCTCATGACCCCTTGTATTCCCGTCACTTCCAATGCGACGAAGAAATACTTGAAGAGTTAAACCACTCGGACTCTCCCTGGGATGCGCTACACCACCGCGCACTCTTCTTTCCACATGAAGCCTCCGCACCTCCTAACCAACACCCCATTTACGCGGTCGAAACCAAGGATTTTCTCCCATCAGGGCCTATCGACTGGTTCAAAAACCCCATTCCTGCCCCTGATGCTTTTGAAGAAGGAAACATGACCAACATTTCCCCCACCATTAAAATCGACATTTCCATCAAAAATGGCATCGTCGAATAAATCACCATTGGAGTTCCTTGCACTCCTCGAGAAATCACCGCATATAAATCCCTCTTCCAAGAATATCGAGATATTTTTGCCTGGTCCTACACAGAAATGTCTGGCCTCGATCCCTCTATCGTCGAACATCGCATTGACACCTGGCCCGACATTACACCAGTTCGCCAAAAACAACGACCGCTACACCCATCCAAAGCCACGGCCATCAAAGCCGAAATTGACAAATTACACGCTACTGGGTTCATTTACCCCATCGCCTATACCTCATGGGTTTCCAACCTTGTACCCGTTAACAAAAAATAGGTCACTATCCGCGTTTTCACAGACTTTCACGATCTCAATCACACATCTCCCAAAGACAACTTTCCAACGCCTTTCATCGATCAAATTATCGACGACTGCGCAGGCCACGAGGCTCTATCCTTTATGGACAGATTCTCTGGTTATAATCAAATCCAAATTCACCCCTCCGATCAGTATAAAACCGCATTCACTACCCCGTTGGGTAATTTTTCATATTGTGTCATGCCTTTTGGCTTAAAGAATGTCGACGCAACTTTCCAGCGGGCTATGACATACATCTTTCACGATCTGGCTCATATCATCCTCGCCTACTTGGACGAACTCATAGCTCGATCCAAGAAACGCACCCAGCATCTTGATGATTTACGAATCATCTTTCAACGATGTCGTCAGTACAATATCTACTTGAATCCACTCGAATGTGTGTTATGTGTCACCGCAAGGCGCCTCCTCAGCTTTATCGTTTCCCAAAGTGGTATTACCGTGGACCCCCTCAAAGTCCAAGCTATCACCGAAATTCCACCTCCGTGGAATTTACGTCAACTTCAGAGCCTACAAGGCAAAGCTAACTTTCTTAGATGCTTTGTCCCAGACTACGCCATGCGTGCACATGGTTTCCTTCGCTTACTACGTCATGACATCCCTTTTCACTGGGACGACCATGCCCAACAGTCATTTGACGATCTTAAAACAGCACTCTCGAACACACCTTTAATTAGTGCACCTGACTACAATCGCGACTATATCCTCTACGTATCAGCATCAGTTGTATCAGTAGCAGGATTTCTCATCCACCTAGGTGATGAAAATCATGAGCATGTCATTTATTACGTTAGTAAAAACCTCTCAGGACCACCCTTGAAGTATAAACACGAAGAGAAACTTGCTCTTGCAGTCGTCCTCGCAGTCCAGAAACTGCGCCACTACATTCTACTTCGCACAACAAAGGTCGTCGCAGATTCCAACCCTATGCAGCACTTTCTGAGTCATTAGCAAGTTAACGGAAAATTTGTTCGATGGATCGTTATCCTTTAAGAGTACGACCTCAAGTTCTCAACACCTAAGAGTAATAAGGCCCTCGTTCTCGCTGAAATTTTCATGGCCCTCCCCTCTGACACCACCAGTGCCCCAATCAACACCGACTTTCCTGACGAACATCTATTTTACATCACTTCGGATGATCCTTGGTACGGCGACCTCCTTGTCTATCTCCGAACTCAAAATTTTGATAACCACCTTTCATGAGATCATCGTCGTCGTATTCGCCATCAGGCCCCCCGCTACCTCCTCATCGGAGACATCCTATACCGGCGGGGAGTCGACACCATTCTTCATTAATGCCTGACTATTGACGAGGCCGATAGAGTCTTAAATGACTGCCACAGCGGTGCATGTGGGGGGCATCTTTCGGGCATATCCACTGCTCGAAAGATTATCCGAGTTGGTTACTTTTGGCCTACCTTGTTTCACGATTGCATTCATGTCGTCAAACGATGTGAGCAATGTCATCCCTATGCCAATAAATCCCAAGATCCCCCCACTCTTCTTCATCCCATCATCACTGCCAGCCCTTTTTGTAAATGGGGCATCGACTTCATGACTTGTAATCCCCCCTCCAGCAATGGTCACAAATACATTGTTGTCGCCGTTGATTACTTCACCAAATGGGCAGAAGCTATGCCCACCTTCAACAACACTGTTGTCACTGTAGTGCATTTTTTCTTTAACCACCTCATATCCCACTTTGGAGTACCACTCCAACTCGTTTCCGATCATGGGAAACACTTCGAGAATGAGATATTCGTCGAACTCTCATCTCGGTTAGGATTCTCTCACGAGTTTGCCTCACCATATTACCCTCAGTTTAACGTACATGTCGAAGAAGTTAACAAAGTCCTCAGGACCATGTTACAGTGCACGGTTAATAAACATAAAACCAATTGGCATCATATGTTATTTTCTACACTATGGGATTACCGTACGGCTATGAAAACAGTTATTGGTTTCACACCATTTCATCTAGTCCATGGGGTTGAGGCCACTCTTCCCATCGAGTGCGAAATTCTCACCTTACGCACCACAATTGAGCTATTACCTGACACTGCTCCAATGAAGCAGCGCTTGTTGAACTTAGAGTCTCTCGATGAAGATCGTCGATCTTCCTTACAGAACAATGAGGAAGCTAAAAAATGATCCAAGGCTACCTTTAATCGACATGTCAATCTTCACTCATTTTGCGAAGGAGACCTCGTCCTGGCTTACGATATCGCTCATGATACCTTTGGCCACAGAAAATTCGAGTCAGTCTGGCATGGCCCATACATTATCCAACATTGCCTCACCAAAGGTGCATACAACCTGGCCTCCCTCGAAGGCCTCTCTCTCAAAGAACCCGTCAACAGGTTGTATCTAAAGAAATTTTACGCTTAAACGTAGTCATTCTACTTTAGGTTATTTTTTTTATAGCATTTTTAATCTTTTTTTTTCCATCCCTCATGTCTAAACTATCATTCGTGCTATTGACAAATGCTTCCTCCACCAGCCTACCACATCAGTTACGCCGACGGTGCCATTCGTTGGACACAAAATCTCGCTTCATCCGCTTGGGCTCACTACACCCCCTCACATGAAATTCTCCATTCGAGCAGCATATGTTTGGGTTCAGCGACCAACAACCAAGCCGAATACACTGTCGTCATCAGCCTCCTGGCGGATGCCCAGCATCATCATATTCGTCACCTTAGCGTCTTCCTCGACTCTCAACTAGTCGTACTCCATCTGAACAATGTGTACCGCATCCGTGATCCTTGCCTCTTTCGCAAATACCTACAGGTTAGAATTTTATCTCGACATTTTGATTCCATTACATTTACACATATTCCAAGACAATTGAATCAAATTGCGGATAACCTAGCTAATATTGTGTTAGACTGGCATATATCACATCAAGTTACCTCTACACATACATAAACATATAAACAAACTGTCATCACATATATAGATTAGGCATCATCAATACATTAACAAAACACATGTAAACACCACATAGATCTCAAAAATGTATACTCGTGTATATATCGAAAGGTCCACAGTGCCATCCAAATGTTTACATACAACAATAAAACTATCTGCAGGCCAATGAAGCACCTCAGTACAAAATAGGCTCACCAGCCTATATACAAAAAATATACATATACATCAATACATAGAGCACCACTCATGGTGCCTCTAGAGCACCACCGCCTGCTCCTCCCAGAGGCGGTGGCGGCCCGCCACCACCTGCCCCTCCCTCAAGCGGTGGTAGTCCACCCCCTACCGGTCCATCCTACCACGGCGACAGTCGTCCGGTCATCGTCGCACCAGCCACTGCTTCTCGTCGTACTACGGCCCGCCATGGCGGCCGAACCCCCACGCACTGCTCCAGGATACCCTCATCCTGGATGCGAGACCATATTCCCTCAGGCACATCCTATAACACCGCCTCCATACGATAGCGTATGTCCTCAAAATCCACTCCGGCAGCCGTCGGAGGAGCGTGTGATGGCCCAACACCAGGGTCATCAAACCGACGCCTCCTCACTGCCCTCTCTGGCTCATCTAGTCGCACCACGACGTCCTCATGTCGACGTTTCTCTCCCCACGGAATTCTCTCCGGCTCCTAACGAGTTGACGCTCTCTGCAACTCCATCTCGCACCCGCGAGGTGCCACATCTGCACATACAAACCAACAACAGATAGTATCAGCATCTATATCATATACATATGGCATGATATCTCAAAAAACACAAAAAAATACATATCAACATCATCAACATACCTCAGCGGTCAAACACCTCCCCTGGAGGTAGCACCATGTCTGGATCCTCCCGGAGGTCAACCCTGGCATAAGGGTACCATAATATCACCTGCGGCATCTGTCGCCATACCTGTGTCACCTTTGTAGTGAAGAAGTGACCACCCTCGCCACCACCATGGCGAAGCAACATAGTCGACCACCACCTCAGTCATGGCTCTTTCACCCTAGGCGCACCCAATAGAATCCTAGGGCGCAACATCGACACCCTCTCCAGAAACCAAGCCACCAGGATGGACCCGAAGGCAAACTCTCCCATATCAGTGGACCGACAATGGTCCAGCTGCCCCACCATCCTGGAATGCAGTGTAAGCTCCCAGGTGAAATTCTAGACAGCCAACACTCTCTCCATCACCATCAGCTAGCCACCGTTGATTCGCTGCATCGTCAGTGAACCATACACTCTCACAGCGATGCGCTAGGGCATCCATCACCCCAATTATCACAACTGTACTAGACATATAGTTCAGCCCCAAACAATATCTCCAGACCACTGTCGTGAGCGGTGTATCTCTAGGTAGCACCAGCTCCACTGGTTGGGGTGTTCCCCGAAATGGGAGCCCAGTCAAAAAATACACATCCTCCACCGCAGTGAAGGGAATCTGATCTCCCCACACTATGAAGCAGTGCAGGTCCGAACTCCACATCCGGATAATAAACTGCAGGAGATACTCCTACACCCATATCAAGGGTCACTCAAAGAACTTCAGCAACCCACACGCTGCCAAAGTCGTACGTACGCCTGGCTCCTCAATAGCCACAGCGTCTCGCAGCTGGGACCAATCCCGCTCTCGCCAACCAATAGGCATCGTGCACACAGCTCACCTGCACAACATAAAACCTTCCTAATTCAGCCACATAGACAATCAAAAAGACACGTTTTACACCCATCAACCTTGCCTCCACGGCGCGGTTGTTCAAACCACAGGCGCACACACATGTGCACATGTACACCCCACAAGCGCGCACATATGCGCGCTTGTTCACTACATAGGTGCGCTCTCAGGCGCGTCTGTTCACTACACAGGCGCACTCTCAAGCGCACTTGTTCACTATACAGGCGTGCCTATAGTGCGTGCCCATTATCCCCTTACCGACACTCACATGCACATCTATCCAGTGGGAAGGCGTGCACTTATGCGTGCCTATCACCAGATCGCCCGCGCATGTGGGGGCCACACCCCTGTACGGCCCTCGGTACAGCCCCTACCCAAAAAATGAAACCATAATTCTATGCAGGATGATCCGACCACTAACCTAATGCTCGTGGGTCCTCAATCGGATGCCTCATCCTCCCAAAATCTCACAATCTCCTCTGAATGCTTCTTGTCCAATCACTATCGCAGCAAGTACAATTGAGGTGGCAATGTGGGCCCTACAACTATATATAGGCCTTTTTTCCAAAATTCCACTCACCATTCTGGGAGCCCACGGTGTCCATTTCTCGATCCGTCTTCAGCCACGGGATCAGTATCTAATCATCTACATCACAACAGTCCCTGGGCCTCTTTTCATCCTGAGCCCCCGGGGCACCATTTTTCATACCCTGATCAGGTACGCATGCGCATATTCACACTTATCAAATACATGCTCATATATTCGATTCTCTTCAAATATTGTTCACGTTGGGTATTTGGTTTTCATGTGTGCAAGTACTTGGTCATCATACATCGACACAACCCCTTCAGGTATATACTCAACACTGGCATGTAGTCATTCCCTCAGAATCTCACTTACATTTCCAGTCACACCCTCTGACATTTGCCTCTAGGATCCCCATGTCCGACTCTGCAGTACCCACACCTCCATTTGCATCTTCAGTACTGTCACCCGGTAGTACTCTTACCCACATGAGTTGTCCCATTCATAGCCCCCTTTGGCACTTCTGACACTCATGTTTTTTTTCAAAACCCTTTAGGGATGGGAATCCCGATAGTATTACATCATGTCATGAATCAACCACATACTCCTTCTCCTCATTTTTCTAGCTTTCCCAATGGACTCCCAGATTATCTCTCCTCGGTTCTATGGTTGGGTTGCACCTTCGTAGTAGCATGAACCCTCCATTTCATCCACAATCCATTCACCCATCTACAAATCTCGCTTCATTTCACCTGCCTCATACAGAAACCCACCCATGGGGCCCCCACCCTTCATTAGTTCTCCGAGAAAATTATGCCCTACACAGGCCAACCATATCACACTGGGGCACCCGTTTCTGTATTTGTACACTTCTCCCCAATTATTCATTATTTATTGTGCAAATGTCTTTATTTCCAGTCAATACATTACCTTTTTGTCGTCACCTTTGGCGACCTGCTTCCCTTTTTTGGCCAACCGCAACCCGTGTCACCCTTGGTTGGAGCACTACTTATCATCCACCCTTGTTGGCATTGTCCATATCTTCAGATTATCCCACAGGCCACTTACCTTTGCCCTCTGAATCTGTTCACCTTGTCCCGCCTCTGGCACAACTTATCCCCGATCTTGTCGTCCCCCTGACACTTGACCTCGTTGAACGGTTGCGTCCACTTTGTATCTCACATATCCTCCAACCAAGGGAAGTATTGAGTCTTCCTACATCTTGACTTCGTCCATGTACCTCCTCCACTTCCTAACCTCACCTGGAAGATTTCACGAAGCCATCTTCTTCTGGGAGTCACGTCCCCCTTTTTTTTGTCGACATCAGCACAGCTTTCCAGAAGGGCGAAAGTATCTTGATTCTCATTACCCACCTAATGAGAGATCTCGAATGGCACAGGGCGAAACACAGTTGCTCCCCGCTATCCTTGACCCCCACAACATTCGAAATCAACACTTTCTCATTTTACGGTGGGTCTTACTTTGCGACTATTGCAATTAGTTCTTTCATTTGCCGAAGACCTCTGAACTTGGTTGGGCTATCAATGCCAACATAATCGGTAATACTTATTACCATAATCACTGTCTATTATTCAGAGTATGTTCATCCACGGAATTGTCTTATGCCTGTATCAAGACTGCCCCCGAGGGCACTGCAGTTTTCTACACCAACACTTCATTCCTCTTTTTTTAGTTACATGACACGAGCATGGGGCATGCCCACCTCGTTTGTACATAGTTTTCTTTTTTACACACCTCATGGAAGGTTCAGTTCTACCGGTTCCTTTTTCCCTCCAACGGATCGCTCTGGATGATCCCACTATTTCTCTCTCTTACACCAACATTCTCAGTAGAAGAAACATTCATGGATTTTGGCTATACGTATGCTCCTAACCTCATCCATCAAGGGGTATCTGTTATCACTAAAATTATGTCCGCACATGGTTACAAGAACTCGGCATCGTCAAGCAGTAATGAATTCATCCATGGACCTGAATTAACACCAAAGAATTCATAAATGGTCAAACACTATACAAAATAGTGAAAAATTGAAGGGCGCTATGAAGACATTGGGCGCGCGCGCACATGCGCGGAACAGGAACGCAGAAATCACGCACATGTGCACGATGCGCGACTGTTATCGCAAAAAGCCGCGCACCAGAGAAACGGCACATTTATGAGAGTGTTCGGCCTCCCACCCACTTATGGTTCAACTCCCAAGCCGATTTCACATTCAAATCTGGACTGGATTTGATTGGATGGCTGGTCAAAGACCTAGAAATGCCCTAATTAGCCTCTTTTCACACTAAAAACTGGTTGAACAATAGCTCAAAGGAATGTTATAAAAAGGCCATGGATACACTTCATTTTTCAAGGAATTCAAAGCAAAGTTATGCTGCCATTATTCTCTTGAGGACTCCATCCTTGCCAAGATTATATTTTCACCATTGCATTGGGCAATCCATCTCACCCCTTGAGTGGATTTGCAAAGAGTTCTTTCATCATTTTCCATTTTTCTTTGTTGTAAGAAGAGCTTGCTAGTGGGGGTCCAAGAGCCCTCCCTTGGAGGAAGAAGGGACTTATAGTCCCATTTCTTCTTGGTGTATTCTTTCACTAATATATCAGCCTCATCATTGGTGACATGGGTCTTATTGTTCTTTTTGTTTCTATGTCCCTATGCTCATAAATTTAGTTGTTATTGCATTTCTTAGTTTAATTCTTAATTGTTGTTTTTTATTTATTTCTCTAACTCTTTTCCTTGCAGTTGTCCTTCTCAGCAGACGCAACTGAGCTAGAAAGCACCTCTATTTTACTCACTAAGGTGATGGAAGAGGCACAATAGAGAGGATTGATTAATTTTAGGCATATGGGTATGAGGGATAGCTGCATGGTTTTAATACTAAGGTCATAAGATCTAGTATATATTTTCATACTTATTGTAGTTTTATGAGTAGAGGAAAATAAATACCATGTTACATTTTCTTTTACCTTTGTATGATCAATACCCATAGCATATTCGACTGCTTGTAGATTGTCAGAATTCATCTTTTTAGGCTGAAGTTTTCTGAAAGCTTGGTACTGGAATATCCTGTAGTTCTTTATTTTGTGCTTATCTTCTTTTGTATTTGGTTCTGCAGGGTTGTAGGGTGATCATGTTGGTTTCTGAAGGAGAGATGTGAATCTAAAAAAGAGTTCTGAAGGAGCTCTTCAACCTTCCCCCATGTCAAGGATGTTGCATATATGTATGCAAGAATATTCAAAATTATGTAGCATAATGGAGAAAAGATGATAAGAGAAAAAGAAACCAAATCAAATTTCAAAAGTACATTTATCACCTAGCATATGGTCACATGCCTAAAAATTGAAATTGTCTTTATTTTGATGACTTATTGACAAAGGTAGCATTCAGCAGTGAAAACAAGGGAGTTTTTATATGTTTTCCAAAAGAAAAGATCCAATCCTAACTTGCTTCAGATATTTACTATCATTAGATGTTATAGATAAATTTCACAGTATAAGTAGATTAGACTCCCTAGTTAGGGCTCCACTCTTAAGAAGTTTCCTTCTTAGATAATGTAGGATTTAGATGCTAGACCGGTAAGTTGACTTAGGGTAATTCTAAAATGGACATTTGCTTGTAGTAATTATGTTTCTTATTAATCTAGAGTTTGTATCTCATAAATACTGATAGTTATCTTTGCTTTTTTTTAGATGACAAAAGCGAATTTTTCAATCAGACAAGTATAGATGAGACATTTCTCAACCAGAACCCACTGCTAGCAAGCCTGTTCATTACTCCGGTGGGGTAGTTGTGATAATTAGTGAGAACTCCCTTCCCTGGGAAGAATGCCCCATTGCCAATAGGCTTGTTCAGTACCATGATGGGTTTGCCTAGTGATACCATAGACCGGTACCCACTGCCAACAGACCGGTTCATTATCTCGGAGGGTTAGTCTCTTAAACCCTATTTCCATCAGAGGCTTCTTGTCCATAGTCACTTATTTTGATTTTTATTAAAGAGTGCTTTACATGGTGACAAGGGAGGCTTGTCTGAAAACCTTTTTACAGACTGGGATGGTATTGGGTTGGAAGGTATATTCTCTTCTTTGAATATCTTTTAAGGATTTGTCTGAAGGAAAAATAAACTTTTTATGCACATTATTTCTTTAGAGTGATTGAGATGTATAATTTTGTCTAAGTTTGTCCATAAGAGAATGACCTAAAGTTTCCTTAGGGTAATGATACATCCTCTTCCATAAAAGTTTTCCTAGTGTGCCCATAATAGAGAGTGTTCATATACTCATATGTTACTCTTTAGTAAGATAATACAATGAATACTATTGAAGTCTAGTTAGGGTGAGATAGTTACTTGTAGGCTAATATTTGTTTTTGTCCCCTTAATCATGTTGAAATACTGGATAAGGGCAACTTCTAGTCTTTCAAGCGAATTATTGTTCTTTTGAACAATCATAGGTAAAGATTGTGCCTCATTTTTCTTTTCAAACAACAGAACCAAAAGAAATTAAAATACTTCCTTTTAGATAGCAACAGAACCAAAATAAATTAAAGATGCTTCCCTTTTTTTGGCAACAGAACCAAAAGAAATTATTGCTTCACAAGGGTTGCCATTTGATGTTGCACTCGGCTTCTTGGTTCCAGCTTAAGTAGTTGTGGCATGGCTTCATAATTCATATTAGTTGACATAAGATTTTGAAAGATGCGTAGCATGCCTTGTCAATTAGGTAATGTGTCATGATAGTACCGTATGAAGGCAGACTTCTGGTACCAGGCCAGCACAGGACTGTTGGTACTGGACCAGAACAGGATTTCTGGTACCAAAGAAGTATTATTTGTACTAGATCATAACAGAGTATTGTTGATGCCTACAAACTGATGTTTAGCAAGTTCGTGAAGGATCAAATAAATTATAGAAATATACTTACAAAAAAAATTGCAAGAGTAAAAGAAAACGAGGTAAGAATCTCTTGTTAGCTTCAGCTTATTAACAAAACTTGATCCACACCTATGTACAAAAGTTTCTTAATAAACCAATCAATCAATGTGGATCAGTAGGGAGGTCTCCTTCCTTACTGATCACTTTCATATCTGAATTCTGTAGTATATGAGTCAGAAATTCCTCTTTTGACAAGGGTTTGTTATAAATTCTCAACCGATGACCATTCACAAGTAGTGGTGTCTATTGTTCATCAATTGTCTTTATCCTGATTGAACCATTATCATAGACAGTGTCAATTTTTTAAGGTCCCATCCAACAAGTAGTTAACTTACCTTTGAAGTTCTTGAATCTGCTGTCATACAACAGGGCCCAATCTCCTTGTTGAAATTTTTTCTTTTTGAGATACTTGTCATGCCATTTTGTTCTCTGCTCTTGAATGAGGGTGGTTCTTTGAAGTGCTTCCTGCCTGATTTCCTCCAACTCATTAAGCTGCAAGATTCTTTGTTGTTGGGCTTCATCCAAGTTCATGCCAACTTGTACTGCAGTACTGAAGGTTTTGATCTGGAATTCTATGGGAAGAAGCACCTGCTTCCCATACACCAACTCATAGGGTGTATGTCCTGTTGTATTCCTCCATGTGATTCTATAAGCCCATAAGGCTTATAATAATTTGTCCGCCCAATATTTTTGGTGTAGTTGTAATTTTTTGGTAAGAATGGACTCAATAACCTTGTTGGTAGACTCTACTTGTCCATTTGACTGTGGATGGTAGAGTGTAGATTTCATGTGCTTGATTTGGTATTGTTCTGTAACAGCTTTGACTAGATGAGAGGTAAATTGAGTTCCCTGATCAGTCACAATTTCTCAAGGTACATCAAATCTAGTAAAGATGTCATTAAAAAGGAAATCTACCACTGATTGTTCACTTGCAGCTGGTAAAGCTTTTGCTTCAACCCACTTAGTCACATAGTCAGTGCATACAAGTATATACTTTTTCTTTTTAGATGCAGGGTTAATGGGCCCTAAAAAATATAATGCCCATTTCTCGAAAGGCTCAATAACTACTTTGGATTGAAGTGGCATTTGGTCTCTTGCAGTAGGATTACCCATTCGTTGGCATTCATCACAATTGGATACATAGGTTTTAGCATCTCTAAAAATATGAGGCCAGTAGTAACCGGATTGCAGAACTTTGTAAGCGGTCCTCTTATCTGCGAAGTGTCCTCCACAAGGACCATCATGGTAGGCTTGTAGAATATCATGAATTTCATCTTCCCTTACACATCTCCTGACTACCAAATCTGGTCCTGTTTTATAGAGGCAATCATCGTGCCACATGTAGTTTGCACTTAGCTGAATTACTTTCTGTTTTTCTCTAGGAGACAATTTCTTAGGCATCTTCCCCGTCAAAAGATAGTTAGCTACATCTGCATACCAAGGAGTGAATGTAGAAATAGCAAGCAAATTTTCATCAGGAAATGTATCTTATACTAGTGCGGTATCTCCCAGATGAATCATTCTAGATAAGAAATCGGCCACAAGATTATCCTTACTAGGTCTATCAATAATGTTGATATTAAACTCTTGTAATAATAACAACCATCTTGTAACTCTAGGATTTGTTACAGGTTTGTTCATTAAGAATTTGATGGCTAAATGATTAGTGTGTACAAAAGCTTGATATCCTTTAATATAGTGTCTAAATTTATTGATAGCATGGACTACAGCTAGCAATTATTTTTATGTGACCGTATATTTCACTTTAGTTGGAGACAGATTTGTACTGACAAAGTAAATATCATAGGGTATTTGATTTTATCTTTTTCCAAGAACTGCACCAAGGGCTGTGTCTGAGGCATCGATACAGATATGAAAAGGAAGGGACCAATTTGGTCCTCTTAATATAGGGGTAGTTGACAATTTTTGTTTTAGAATTTCAAAAGATATTTGCCATTCATCATCCCACTTAAATTTGGCTTCATTAGATAATAACTTGAATAAAGGGGTAGCTAGGCTTGTAAAATTTGCAATGAATCTTCTATAGTAGCCAGCATACCCTAAAAAGCTGCGAACTTTCTTTTGTGAGGAAGTTATTCTGATTTGTGTAATAATATAATTTTTTGTCGGATCAACTCTCATTCCAGAACTAGAAATGTGATGTCCCAAAACAATACCTTCAGTGAGCATCATTTTTGACTTTTCATTGCTTAAGGAAAGGTTAGTTTCCTTACACCTAATCAAGACTATTTCTAGATTAGTCAAAGCTTGTTGAAAGTCTTGTCCATGGACTGTAAATTCATCCATGTAGACTTCCATGCAATCATTGGTCAAGTCAGAGAAAATGGCTAGGACAGCCCTTTGAAAAGTGGTTGGGGCATTGCAAACTCCAAAAGGAAGCACCCTATAAGCATATGTTCCCCATGGGCAGGTGAAAGTAGTCTTCTTGGTCTTCGAGTGCTATTTGTATTTGGTTATAACCACTAAACCCATCCAGGAACGAAAAATACTTCTTTCCGGACAAGGTATCCAACACCTGATCAATAAATGGTAAGGGAAAATAATCCCTATGGGTGGCTTTATTCAACTCCCAAAATTCTACACATATTCTCCACTTACCATTTTTCTTGGGAACTATGACAAGTGGAGACACCCATTGACTATCTGAAATGGGGTATATGAAATTGGCTTGAAGGAGTTTTTGCAATTCCTCCTTTACAATATCTTTAAGGGATGGATTCATCCTTCGTTGAGGCTGTCTAACTGGTCTGATTTGGTCATTAGTGTAGATATGATGTGTGCATGTATCAGGGTGAATGCCTTTCATGTCTGCATAATCCCATGCAAAGGCATCAAATTGTCTTTGGAGCATTTCAATTACATGTGTCTTTTGTTCTGGTTCCAAACTAGAGTTGATATTCAAAGGTTTTCCTGGGTTAATCTCAACAAGTTTAGTAGTTTCTTCCTTCTCTGAGGAAGCTGGTGATAAAGTATATAATTGAGTGATATCAAGGTGCCAAGTTTGTTGAAATTCATAACTAAATATATGTGACAATTTTGGAAAAGACATCGGGTATTCAATGCAATTTGTTTCAGCCAAAAATAAACTTAAGACTTTTTCATCCGATTTTTCTTGCATTCCTCTTACTTGTTCAAGTGTTAATAGGGGTCTGATGCAATCTTCCTCTCCATAAGGGTTTTCTAACCAAACAGGTATTTAATGTGTCGGCTGGGCGGGAGGGAAGAGAACAAGTTTTTGGCTATGTGTGCCATTGGATATAGTCATCTCACCAGACCGACAGTTGATAAAGGCATCTGCTGTGGCAAGCTAAGGGTGTCCAAGAACCACAGGGTGTCCTGGTTTGGAGGATGATTTAGAATAGATGACTAAAAAGTCTACTGGATATTCCCAGGAATCTAGAGTGACTGTGACATCATCTAGGCTTCCTGCAGGGCTAATGACTCACTTATCTGCCAATTCTATCATGGTTTGGGTTGGTCTTAACTAGTTGATTTGGAGATTTTGCATAGTGTCAAAAGGCATTACATTAATTGATGCACCCAAATCAATGAGTGTGTTTGGTAAAGAAATGCCATTAATTTCAATAGTGACTACTGGGTTTCCAGGGTCATTATATTTGTATGGCATCTCATAATTAAATTTAGACAATTGTCCCACCACCTGAACCGGGGGAGGTTCCTTCTTCTTCCTTCCTGGTTTCTTAATGAAAATATCCCTTGTGATTTTGGCATATATGGGGATATCCTTGATGGCTTGCAGTAGAGTTATTTTTATGCATACATTTCGTAATTCATACTCTATGTCTTTGTGCAAGGGTGGGTCAGGTTTCTTCACTAATAGTCTTTCAGGGTAGGGTGGGAGATTAATTTGTTGAGGTACTCGTATAGACTGGGAAGTGATTGGAATATGAGGGGAAGACTCTTCTTATGCATGGGTGTTTTGAGTGTTTTCTTTCTCAGAATGATTATCATTTTCTTCCTGAATTATTACTACAAGATTTGATTGGTTTACACCTTTTCCTAATTGTAGTTGAATTTCATAGGTGGGAAAGTTTTGAACTTTTGTATTTTGTACCGGGTGGGTGGTTCGATTATTGGGGTTAGGGATTGGTTGGGCAGGGATTGTTGTTAGCTTCGGAGGGTTGTGGGCAGCTTGGTTTTGTGGTTGTTGATTGGCATTTATAGGTGCTTGCTACTGCTGGTTGGGGTTCAAGGGGGTTGTAAATTGTTGTTGTATAGGAGGTGGGAGTAAATCTTGCATCTTTGGTGGGTTGAATCTAGGTAGTAATTGGGAAATGTTTGCAGGGTACTGTCGATATGTAGGATAAGAGGTATTTCCATACACAGGTCCCCTCCAACCTTGTTTCCAAGGTTGAGTTTGAGATTGCTGAGGTGTCCATTATGGATAGGTCATTAGAGAAGAACCCCATTGTTGTTGTTGATATTGTGCATTAGGGTCACAAAATGTATTGGGGTTTTGGGCTCTCCAAGGTCTTTTGGAAGGGTATGGTTGTTCTTGTGAGACTCCTCCTCCCCTATACATGGCTTCTAGCTCAAGCAAAGTTGGACACTCAGATGTGGGGTGTTCTAGTGTACACATGCCATAGATTTCTATGAAATTTAATGGGCATTTTTTCTCACTGTGCTTATTTTGACATCTATGACAAAATATTGCTAAAGTTGCCTCTTCTTCTTGTTTCTTTTTCAGTTTTAGAGTATCTAACTAGTTATTGATTGTGCTCAAGATGTATGTTTTAAAGTTCTCTAATAAGTTTCCTAACTCAGTTCTGGTGACAGTCCCTGAGCTTCGTTTTGTATTTCTGCTAAAATAATCTCTTGGTCCCTTTCCTATTTTAGCTTGTCCTCTTGAGTATCTTCTACAGTAATCTACAATCTCTGCAAAAGGATTTTGGTGTACATCTCCTGAACTCAACAAGTTTAAAACTTCTATGCAGTCATCTATAAGACCTTTCAAGAATACAGTTCTTACTACAGTTGGGTCTGTGGTGAATAGTTTTGATTTCTGATAGTTGTATAAGAACCTTTCTAAGTAGTCTTCAAGGCTTTCATCTTTCGTTTGCTACATTTTAAAAATGGCGTTTTTAGCATTATCCTTACAATAGTCTTGGTATTTCCATAAAAATGTTTCTTTCATCTGATCCCAAGAGAGGATTGTATTTTTGCCTAAGCTCATGAACCATCTTAAGGTTGAATCTTTCATTGCAGCAGGAAAGAGCTTAAGTTTTTGGACATCGTCTGAGTAGTTATAGCTTCTAAATAATATGTCAAACTCGAATAAAAATAAATCTAGATCTTCGGTTGACATACCTATGAAAGTGGGTAACGATGATAGTGGGATATTTTTCATGTTGATGTTTCTGGAAATATCCAAGATTGGAAACCCAAAAGTTTCAGTCTCTATTGTTGCATTTCATTATTCTTCTGCCATTCCACTAATAGATGGTTCAGAAACTATTTATGTGTCTCCTAAATGTTCAGCAGATTTACATTCTGCCTGCCCCAATGCTAATTCTTCCGTTTTAGGTTCTTCTTCTGGAGTCTCGTTAGATCCCCTTGAATTTTCTCCCGGTGGAATATTTCTTGCTCCGGTGTTAATTGGATTAGTGGGGGGGGTTGTTTTTTAATATTTAGAGCTTACAATTCTACCCTTGTTATCTCTATATCTATGCATAAAATGAAAATTTGATTCTTAACTGAATTGAAATCCTAATTCTATATAGAAGGTAAGAAGGAAACCTCGGTTCGGAGAACCCCACTCTAGTGGTCAGGTGGCTCTTCACTCACATCTTAAACATTTTATCCTCCTCCCTCAAGCAGCCTTTAAAAGCATTCAAAATTTATGCAAACAATCTAAGCTAAAAATTACTTCCTACCGTTTGCAACTCCCCCGCAACGGCGCCAAAATGTTGTGTTTCTTATATGTTTAGTATAATGCACTCATTAATTATCAATCTAGGATTCGTAATCAACAGATTTACAAGACACCAGTAAGAAAGGTAATTCTAATGTCATGAGTATAGAACTATTCTAGATTATGTATGTTGGGAACAAAACAAACTGGCAAACTGAAACACACTTTGGTTGTCTTTCACAGAGAGGCTATCTACTCCATTATGGCACATGCAAGTATGATATGGAGTTCTTTTGACAGATCAACTTTGTTGTCTGAACCATAGAACTAACTATGCAATCACACTTCTGAAAGGAAATCACACATCAATCATCAAGACATAGCATGGGTAGTTCAATAGTCAATATACTGAGTATGTTGTGGTTCACAATGTGTTGTTGTAAACTTCACTACTTCTCCTTCAAATATGTTTGACTATTTCTGCCAACATTCATGTCTATGAAACAAAATCAAATTCATAAAAACAGATCATATGCAAAACAGAGTGAGTAAAGCTCTCTAAACGATCATATAATTAAAATTCTAGTCTAAACTGTACTGCTATCATCTGAAGGAATTAAAGCTTCAGCTAATCTAACATTCACACTATTGAAATAAAATGCTAATACTAATCTACAAAGGTGTTGAATTTTGTTGGGCGGTGGGCCCTTGCCACTTCAACAGGTCAGCGACTAGAGTCTACAGTAAACTTGTTTTCAACCCACACATTACTCTCACTCAAACTCCAAAACATAGAATCAAACTATGCTAACAACTCAGCTCACATTCAATCATAGATGATCAAGGCATAGAGATAAATAACGTCCTTCTATTAATATTCACCCAAAATATGTT
>SNQJ01S0124845.1:2212-13899 GCA_010110895.2 Picea sitchensis | reverse complement strand
AGCTTTGGAAGGAGTATTGTGAACAAGTAATCAAGCACAATGGAGGATCGACATCAAACATCGGGAACGAGGTAGGTTGATCTTTCCATGCATTTACTAAGAAAAGGGGATTTAAATCTAGGGATGAAGGTAGAAAGTAATTTATCTTCGGTCATATGTGCATGCAAAGAATGAACTCTATTTGCTATTCCGTAGGGAGATTTTCCCAACAACAGAATTGGTGACCATACTGGGGAGACTCTCTAGGGTTCCTGGAATTTTATTTAGTTTTTGGGTAGTTTTACAGACTAGTTTTTCTTGCCTGTTTTTCTTTTAGTTTCTGTAAGGTCTGAGCTAGCAGGGAGTCTAGTTTTCCATACCATCTTTCCCTGACTTTTGCTTGACTGTGTTTTTCGGGACCCACAGAGGTACACGCGGCCTGCACAAGGTCTTGATGTGTGTACCCGTTCCCTACCCTCTTACAGCCCGCGTGTGAATGCTAGTTGTAGAGGTAGTAGTAGCGTGTAGAGTTCAGAGAACCTCAGAGGAAGTCATCCTCTTCCCTGTCAGAATCACACATTCTCAGGGGGTTTTCTCGAATTATGTCTGAAGTCTTGTTTGCTAGCAATCCTATCTCAGATTGTTGTTGCTTTATCATTTTTTCTTTACATTAGCTGTTTTTCTGTTAGAAAGAGTGTCCAAGCCTTCAAGGGATCCTGGTTATCAATATCAGTGGTCTCTTCCTGGTTTGGTCTGTCTGTTTTCATTTTTTCTCAGAGTTTAGATATACACGTAGCCTGTACAAGGTCAGCCCGCATGTACACGCCCTCTGTCTCTATCCAGCGCGCGTTCACACACGTTCTATTTGAGTAACAGTCACGTGCTTGTGCAGGATACTTTTTGTTGAGAGTAAGGCAGTCATACTTTCCTTTGATAAGAATTATTCCTCTCAGGTGTTTGAATCTCTGTTGTGAGCAGTCAGTAGCTTAGGATTAATCTTACCCTTAGCCTGCTTTTTCTCAGTTAAAAAGTTGTCATAAAAATAAAAATAAATTAAGGTTTTTAGACAAGTGTGAGAGTCATTGTTTTTAAAATTGCTAGTGTGTGATTTTTGACCTGATTCTTTGCGATCTGTGATTAGACCAGAATTTGTTTTTCGTGGTTTTTTCTTGTCAGTATTTTCCCTTTCTTGCTTTACTAGCATTTAAATAAAATAAAAAAATCTCTTTTCATTTTCTTGTTTGGTTGAAAAGTGTGTCTCTGCATTATTAGCCAGGGAAAAGTCTTTTATTTCATAAGTTTTTGCAGATCACTTAGATCATAAGTAGCTCGTAGTCTAGTGAAATTCCTTTGAGTTTGATGTCCAAAATCTTAGAAAAAATAAAAAATAAAAAAATTGAAAGGTTGTTGAAATTTTGCATTCAGTAAAATTTTTGTTTCCATCTTTTTTATTCATTTTTTTCTTTTGTCTTTCACACATCATGAGTTTCACCTTCATACCCCTTGACATAAGACAAATCCATAAAATCAACACTAAATTTAAAATCTATTAGACTTTTATGTTTGTAGGGTTCACCGACTAGTTCAGGATTAGGGCCTTGGATTAGGTTGGAGAGGAAACTCTCCAAGGCAATTTTAAATCAAACATTGGAGTCTGAGATAAGGAGTGTATAAGTCCAGTGTCATGAAATTTATCCGGGACCCCCCTCTAACACAAGGGATAAACACGAGGTCGCATGTGGAAAGGTAGCGGAGATAACCCCTCCAAAGCTGGACCAATCGTAGTGGAGAACACATATAGAGGGCTTGTTTTGGGATTTCGTCGTTTGAATTTTCCACGGGGCTTCGTGGGTCTCGAATCCATTCAAGGTCCTCATTTGTCTTCCGTAACATTTTCTCTCAATACCCTTGACAGGTTTCGGGCGTGATACCCTGCTCATTGTGGTCTACCCGACTTTCGACTGTACCCGCCTAGTGACTGTTCACATGCTGGAAACCTAGTTACCAATATTTGTTAGGGACATACACAGGTGATTGCGGGGGTATACCATGGGAACTAGGACAGACATCGGGCCATGCTTTGCAGAGTATACCTGGAGGGTGCTTCTGTGTTCGAGTTGCACTTGCACTAGTAAGTTTCTCTAGTGTTGGTTGTTGTAATTGTTCTTCCAATTAATTTAGTGTTTGTCTGTCTTATCTTCTAGGGACTTTTTTTAGTATGTGTTACTTTTGACCATTTAGACTACCTTAGAGTGTCTTGGATATTCTCACACAGTGGATGATCCTGAGCTCCGTTGGTCACGAAGGCTTCTTGGCTTGCCATTGGTTACACTGGAGCCACCCCCGCCACCATTAAGGTGAAAGCTAGACCAACAAGGGTATTTTGAAGCGACCAGGTTACAAACCATTGTGCCTGAACAACCCCTGGAGGAATCGAATGTTTTGGACCTTGAAGCAACCACTCTTGGCCCAGTTTAAACCCCAACCACTGATTTTACGAGCGCCAGACAGTGTCGCACACAGCAATGGAAACAAATGTTGTTACTCCTTATGGGAATTCTTCAATTCCCACCATGGTTGTCACCACAGGAGAGATTTTATCTCCTAACCCACTGTCGTCGGTCCAAGAAACCATGGTCTTGACTGCAACTACTTTGCACAGTGGTACGAACCCATCTTTGGCTGCGGCCACAACCCCTTTCACACCAAGTGCGGTAGGCCCTCCGTTCTCATACGGGATGCCCAGTTCGGGTACAAGTCCTGTACTTTCCTACTCCACTTTATAGATGTTTTCCCTTACGGAGGAGGTCATATCCCTCCTTCGTCCCCTTCACTCGGTGGCTTGCATCAGCAATCTGTCGAGCAACCTACACATAATATTTTATTTGGAGTGGGGAGTCAAGGACCACCTTCGCATAGTATGCTGGTAGGTTCGACATCGTTTTCTTTGAATGAAACATTTGGTAACAACATCTTCTCGTCAACCGCTTTCCTGACTAGAGGCAACCCCATTTTTGGACAATCTACTCCTGTGCAGGGTACTATTCCTGCACAGGGGGAAAACCTAGCAGGACCATGTAATTCAGGGAAAGGATTCATTCCCTCCTCTGGAATGTCGATCTAGGGTAATTCTTTCCACAATCAATGGAACCCCGGACAAACTACTATGCCTATCCCCACTGGACCAACATGGGGTAATCCCTCCCAAAGTCCTTCGAATATAATGCATGCCCAACAATCTATGTCCTATTTGGGAAATTAGTCAATGATGTCTCCACATATGCAAAATCCTTACGCTGGCCAGAGCCATGGTTTCTACCAGAATCCGGGCCAGTAGCCAAACTTTTCCTGGAAACCTGGTGCTAGTCAAACTCCAGGTCCCTTTTTCCCAGGTTATCAGCAGCAACCCAAACTACCGTTCCTGACAACTTTACACTTGCTAGATTTGAAAAGGTTGTTGAATGACCCTATTTGTCATGATCTGCATTGGCCTCCTATGCTGACAAAGTTGCCTTCGGACATTCCAAAGTTTGAAGCCAAGCCTAATAAAGATCTAGGATATCATGTGACTACCTTCCATCTTTGGTGCTCATCTAACTCATTGAAATATGACTCCGTACAGTTGTGATTGTTTCAATGTACTCTCATTGGGAGTGTCGTGAAATGGTACATTGAGCTCGATCGCTCAAGATACTCATCTTTTGGCGAACTGGTGATGGATTTCCTTAACCATTTTCAGTTACCTGTGAGATACGACGTTGGCACAGAGATGCTTGCCAATTTCGAACAGACAACAGCGGACCATATCTCTGATCACATCCAATAATGGAGATGCCAGAAAAGTTTAATCAAGGTACCAGTCCCACCAGCATTCCTACTTGAGTGGTTCCTTAAGTATTTGGTCCCACAGTTATCCAAAGACGTTGCGACATCAGGATTTTTCTCTGAAGAAGACGCCATCATGAGGGCTCAATAGTTTGAGCTCATTTATTCTCAGTCTGGTTTATTATACAACATCTTGCCAGATGCGCCACATTCAATACTGGATAAAACTAGATAGATAGTTGGACCACATGCCAATGGTATTGTCTATTCAGCACAAACAAAGCCCGCTAAGCAATTGACAAAGCAGTTGCAGCAGTTATCCATACAACACACAGCGGCCAGCCAAACTACTGCTTTGGCTGCTCCCTCTACCAAAACGTCGAAAGTACACACAGTGCAGTCGACTAACCCAAAGGCCACCCAGCAGCCTGAAGGGAAGAAAAAACAACGAAAGAAGGGTAAGGGGGACAAAAAACCCAACGATAATGTTGGCGGGGACAACACTAAAAAATGGAAGGCAAGGTATCCATGAAACCTGTGCATGGAAGACCACCTGACCCATCTATGTCCTCGACTTGCAGAGGCCCAAAAATTTGTCACGCAACAATAGCAGGCGATGTTGACTAATCCATTTCAACATGGGAAAAATCTAACTCAAGCCTCTGCAAGCATGGAAGGGGGCAGCCAAGAAACCTACCCACCTCCGAACAACCCCGCATCTGCGAACGTATATATGGTTATGGGTGATGCTTTCATATCAACTAGAGCACATGATTATAGTAAAACAAGTGCTTCTGAGAAGGGTAAAGAAGTTGATCTCCCATCTCTTCCTCTACATATTGAGAAGACGTTGGGAGAAACAATGACACGCATTCCAAAAGGTGCATTTAAAAAAGATTCTCATAACCCAAATGCAAGGGCTTCCCAGAACTACTCTGTGGTGGAAGATTTATCACAAACCCCTTGTGTGATGTCTTCTTTGGAGGTCCTCCAAAGTTTCCCTGCTCAGAGGAAAGCCTTGTTAACCACTTTGGGCTCTACTGAGACTTGTAATCTGGGTACCATCATGTTAGATACAACCAACTTAAAACCCCATCTGCCTTACCACGTAGCATTTTAGATAGTAGTGGCTTATCCCACGAAAACTTTTACTCGGAATATCTTCCGCACGATGGTCGATGAGGGTGCCTCGACATGCGTCATGTCATTGGCATGTTGGAAGGCCATTGGCCAGCCCATTTTGTCTCCATCACCTACTCTCCTCACTACTTTCGACGGTCGTTCGTTTCGACCACATGGCATCATTCCTTATTTCCCCATGCAGTTAGGAGGGAAGACCATGTGTGTCAAATTAGAGGTAGTCGATGCTCCCCTCGACTATAACCTCTTGTTAGGATAGAGTTGGACTTATGCTATGCAAGTTGTGGTTTCTACAGTTTTCTAGGTCTTGTTGTTTCCACATGAGGGTCGAATAGTGACCATCGATCAATTGTCTTTCTCCAGACCTGACCCAGCTTTGGGGGCATCCACAGTCTCGATGATTGATAATCTTCAACCAGGCGTCATCAATGTAGGAGTTGGTTTGTGCCCATCCTTTATGGGTACCTTTGATTACCTGCCTCCTCACAGCGATATCAAATTTATATCCAATCACCATAAGGTTGAGATTTTTCAAGTTTCGTCATTCCGCACGAATTAATTTGAGGATCCATGGATAATTCCTTCCCCATCGGTCATAATGGATGAGACAGGGCACCCAAGCATGTCCATTCCCTTGTCTGTTGCTGAAGTAGCGTACTCTTTAGTCTAGCAAGCTTCAGCTAATCCTGATCCGACTCCTGCACAGGAGTTAGATCCACTTTTGAAGCTTATTTGGGCTCATGGTTCTCTTGCTAACACTGATTCGTTAGAATTAGTCTTTCCCTCTGATGAAGCAGTAATCGAAGCAATGACTAGTCCAGAAAAACCTTGGGAAGATCTTCATCACAGATCACATTTCCTCCCAGAGTTAAGCCGAATCAAAGCAGGGGAATTCATCGTGACTATGACTGGAGATAGGTCTTGCCATACTAATCCCTTAGCTACACACAAGATCTATGTTGAGGGTAATATGGAAACCATTTCTGAAACGATACCTATCAATATCTCCAGAACCCCTGGCATCATAGACAATGTTTTCATCGGAGCATATAGCTCACCCGAGGAGATGTCAGGCATTGACCCACAAAGAGTCTATCATGAGATAACTTTGTTGTTTTTCAAGCTTGCTTTGAGATCCGAAAGCAACATCTAGCAAGACTGCATTTATGATTTTCGATCTCGTCCAGATTAACTGAGAAAAGTAACCATTATGGAGTCTTCTTTAAGCCCTTTTTAGACTCCTTAAAGATGAAAAGATTGTCGAGTGACCTTGTTTCTTCACACTCGTTCAATTGGTCCAGAAGAACGTTCATTAAACGGGTCTTCTTTTAAACCCTTTTCAGACCCTCTAAACATGAAAATATTGTTGAGCGATCTTGTGGCCTTTCACGCTCGTTAAACTGAAATTTGAAGTCACATCTGTCTGGCGGTAGTTTACCCCTTTTTCGGTCCGGACGATCAACTGTACGAACAAAGGTATACTCTATGGAACTTCCTTTCTTTAGAAGAGTACTCTCAGGTATAATTTTATCCCTTTTTCAGGCCTGAGGGACTAAACTTATGAAAAAGAAACCCCCATGGAGTCCATAGTTAAGCTCTTTTCAGACTCCCTAAAATTGAAAAGATCGTCGAGTGACCTTATTCTTTCACACTCATTAAAATTGGTCCAGAAGAATATTCCTGACGGAGTCCATAGTTAAGATTTTTTCAGACTCCTTAAAAATGAAAAAATTGTCAAGTGATCTTGTCTTTATCACACTCGTTAAAATGGTTTTGAATAGACATCTTGTTGGTGCTAGTTTACTCCTTTTTCGAACCGACTAGACTATATTCAAAAAAGGTACCCCAATGGAGTATCCTTTTATGTTTTTCAGACTCTCTAAATATGAAAAACCACCGATCTTACCTTCTCTGGGCTCATTAAACTTACATCGAAGGACATTATCATTGTGTGTTTTATTAACCGCGTTTGCATACCTTATACACCAGCCTTGTAACAGTTTTCTTCTGCGTCTTAACACCTTTGGCCCCCGGAGGATTTTTCCCGAGTATTATTTTACTAGAACATCAGTCTTGTCCTTGTGCCTTGAACTTGTATGTTTGCAACACTCGTTCCTCCATTGTAATGTAATATTCCTTTATTCTTTTTTCCAAAATTATTAAAAAAGACAAAAAAATCAAATATACCCCAAAAAGAGGAAGGGAAAAGTATTTTCTTTATTGGCAGCATCATGAGTCGCCCTTGGATAAAGCACATCTGTCTATTTGTTCATCAGACTATGGGATGTAGTATGACCTTAGGAATATTTTCTCTCTATATAGAGTTGTGTCCTCCACCGTTTGGTTATCCTTCCAAACATATGGAGAGTTTGTGTTGCCTCTTGCTTCGTAGACTTATGATTAATTCCATGCTGCCTAAGTTTCATTATTTGTCGTGCTATTATTCAAGGGAAGTTTGTCACCAAACCTAAGTCATCCCCTATGCAATATGTCTCTTGTCCTCATACCCAACCATCCTGAACATCCAATCAAGTCCTTGTTCGAAATCACTGAAGCCTTCAGTCTGATCATCAAGAATATCAAGTCCATGACTGACGAGCCATCGAAGACCTCTGGGTAGTGTAGTAATACACTCATATTACACTCCTACCCGAGTTTTGAAGATTTTGAAGATCTCATCTCCATCCATCAGGCTGAATCAGCTTCTGGAAGATGGATACTCTATATGTATATCTTTCTGATTTTGAGATGTAGCTCCGTTGTGTATTGTTCGCGGCTACTCTTTATAGTTATTTGATATGGATCTATAGTATATTTGATTGGTAGCCATGATTCTATTTATCCCGAGCATGGGTATGCCCGCCTCGGTGAGACATTTGTTATTTTGCAGATGGCACCTCCCGGTTCCTGATCCTTGAGCTCAATTGTTCGGCACATCAGTAAATATTGGTAATGTATTTAGACCATCAGATGATCTTATGACCTCACACATTAGGGGGCATCTATTATAACCCTAAATTGCACCAGACATGCTTACCTGGCATCAGGCCATCTCATAGCCCTTCTTTGCCAAAAACTATTGAACAACTCTTCTAAAAACTCCATTTTTAAAAGTCCACACTAGTTGGTCCACTACAGCCCACGTGGATCTACAGTGTTCACGCTAGCAGGCCCACTACATCCCGCGTGGACCTTCAGAAGCACGAAAAAAGGAAAGTTTCCAACGGAACAAATATCTATGGGTGAGTTAACTGAAACTCCTGGCCATGCATGGCTGAGGGTTCATCCAAATACCTAGCTCCTTCTAGCCTATAAAAGAAGGGGTAGGGGTCCCATTTGGAAGGAGAAAAAATATAGCAAAGAAACTCTGCCCATTTATGTATTCCCATTTTCCCAACCCTTTAGCCTTTCCTTATGCCAAAGGAGATTCAAAGCAAAGCAGTTGAAGGACAGAAGAAGAGGAGCCCAGGATCAAGTTCAAGGAGCAATGGTCGGTCTCAACTTTTTGTAAGTTGACTCATTCTAAGTAGTAAAGAAAATGCTTTTCCCGTCCCAATTCATGAAATGTTTATAGTTTGATCAGTATATGTTTGGATTTATAACCCGTTAGTATATAAGTAGTATGCATGCATAGTTGTTTCTTTTCTTGGATGTAGGTCAGCTTTGGAAGGAGTATTGTGAACAAGTAATCAAGCACAACGAAGGATCGACATCAAACACCAGGAACAAGGTAGGTTGATCTTTCCATTTATTTAATAAGAAAAGGGGATTTAAATCTAGGGATGAAGGTAGAAAGTAATTTCTCTTCGGTCATATCTACATGCAAAGTTTGAACTCTATTTGCTAGTCCATAGGAAGATTTTCCCAACAACACCATTGTTTTCAAACTGCATCAACAATTTTTTGTGTTTTCTCTTCTTAAGACTGAGTCTGTCAATCTCTTCTAAAGCATTGATTAGTTCACCTTCCATATCTACCACATCTTCTTCATCATTAACATCACTTCCTGTGTTTTTATTATCATAATCATCTTTGGCCATAAGCATAAATTCATTAACCTTATCTTCACAGGAAGAGTCACTATTTGTGTCTTATGAAGAGTCATCATTGTTTACACATAAACTTTTATTTTTACCAAATCTCCTGGGTTTGTACTTATTTTCACCTTCAGAATTATGATCATGCTTCTTTTGTGGACACTTAGATGAAAAGTGACCTATCTTTCCACAGTTAAAACACTTGAAGGGAAACTTGCCTTGATACTTGCCTAATCCTTTATTTAGTCTTCTCACAAATTTTGCTTCAATTTTATCAGGCTCAGAATCCTCATTCTTATATGCTTTAAATGATTCTTCTCTAGAGGTGGGTTTATCTTTAACTATCCTCATTTCATATGCAGTCAACGTTCCTATAAGTTGATCAAAAGGAAGAGCTTTTAGATCATTAATTTATTCTATAGCAGAGACCTTTGGGTTGAACCTATCTGGAAGAGATCTCAAAATTTTCTAAACTAAAAATATGTCTTCAATCTTCTCACCAAGACCCTTCATGGAATTCACAAGCTCCTCAACTCTTAAGAGAAATTCATTAATTGTTTCATCCTCATTCATCTTTGTTTGTTCAAACTATAATCTGAAGGTTTGAAGCTTGCCATCCTTTACCTTCTCATTACCTTCATAACTACTAATCAGTTTGTCCCACATTTCTTTGGCAAATTCTAAGTGCATAACTTTTACAAATGTTTCTTATGCAAGCCCACTCAGAATAGCATTCATAGCCTTAGTGTTGAAGCTGAATTCTAGCTTGTCATCTTTATTAGCTAGTACAATTGGCTTTACATAACTAGTCTCTACAGCATCCCAGACATCTGCACCTAAATTCATTATGTAGGTTCTCATCCTAACTTTCCAGAAGGCAAATTTTGTTCCATTGAACAGAGGGGCCTTTTTGGTTGAATTTCCTTCATGGCTAGTCATGTTTAAGATCTGGGATCTACCTTTAAATAAAGGGAACTAGCTATGATACCAATTGTTGGACAACTGAGAGGGGAGGTGAATCATTTGTTACTGTGCTTAAACAATTATTCCCATTTTAGACTCTTTATAGAACACTCAATGATGATCACAATAATGCAATGAAGTAAGAAATATAATATTCAACATCAATCACACACATGAAATATACAGAGACAGATATTTCCTGAGGAAACCCATAAAGGGAAAAACCTCTTCTTTTTTATATGATAAGTATCTTTATTTTATGTACATTATCATTCTTATGAGCTCCAACTCCTCTTGAGTCTACAACCTCTGTTTTACAAGAAGCAACTTGTTGAGAGCACCAAATCTCTGGTTTCTCTAGCACCCACTAGAAGGAAGAACCAACTCCCTGAGTGTTCCAGCACCAACTAGATGGAAGCATCAGCTTCCAATCACACCGGCACCAACATGTATAACAGAGAACAATAGTTCTCCCTTGCACCACCCTACCACCCTGGTTTTTCTGTCTACAACCAGATGGAAGCTAAAATTCCATGTGTTCAAGCACCCACTTGAAAATATGAGGAACACAATCTTCCCTAGCACCTCCCTACCACCCTGAAATATAAATCTTTGCTTACTGAGATTTATTACAGTGATACAGTGTTTAGCAATGGCTTAACAGTCTCATCATTGTTCTACTACAATGCTCTTCCTGCATTAGTGTCCTCCTGCTCGCATTCGCTTGTGCTTTATTCTTTGTGTATTATTTCCATTCTCTGTGCTATGCTTCTTCTGTGTGTTTCAACTGTTGCACACAGCATGCTTCTACTTGCATGAATAACTCTCAACAGAAGAAACCATCTCTTCGTTGTTCTGTGTATATTTATCATGCCAAATCCTCTGCCAGATCATACACCAGATGCTTCATTCTCTCTAGAGATCATGCTGAGTTTGTTCTTCATCATTGGTTGTTATCCTGAGATTATTTGGATCCTCTGGAAGTTACATTCTTCGACGCTTTTCCATCTGTCAATTGTCTCTATGATGAGTCTTCATCCCACTGGCAGTTACCTCACAACTCTTCAGCTCCTCTGGCATTCACCCTGAAGCTCTTTGAATTCTCAGGCAGTTAATATAAGTGTGTTCATCATCAGTGGGCGTTAACCTGAGATTCATTGGCTCCTATGGAAGTTACACTCTTCAATGCTTTTCCATATGTCAATTTTCTCTATGATGAGTCTTCATCCCACTAGAAGTTACCTCAAGACTCTTCAGCTCCTCTAGTGATCACCATGAAGCTCTTCAAATTCTCAGGAGGTTAAGTTAAGTGTGTTCATCATCAGTGGGCGTTATCCTGAGATTCATTGGATTCTCTAACAGTCACAACTCTTCATCTTCTCTGTCAATTACATCCAGTCATCTTTGGATTCTTTGGCTTCTAATCCCCTTCCTTCAAGTGACCACTAGTGGTGACCAAATGCCTATTCAAAAGGCACTTCCCAATCTCTTTCTAGTGAGTGCTAGATCTATTTCACGATATGATCTTGGGCTATGAAATTCATGTGACCACGCAATTGCGGGCGTGTCCATAGGTGGGTTGAGGGCAACCCGCTTTTCTCCCCGCAATTCACTATGAGCCTCCATGCGTCCTTTCTCTAAAACCATGGTTTCGATTTCGACCCGATCATGTTTTGGCCCCACAATGTGATGGGACCGTAAATCTCATGATCTTGATGGTGCTCTTGAATGTACATTTCACAT
>SNQJ01S0124844.1:16236-26422 GCA_010110895.2 Picea sitchensis | reverse complement strand
GATCCACATGATTCATCTAGGAAATCCATGGTGATGGAGCCTAATGTTATCAAACATTTAGAAACTAAAAGAATATGACAACCACCCATTTCAAAGGAAAATTTGAGATTTTTCAAGGAATAATCACCCATTTGAAGTTTCACATTTTCAAACTAGTCACCACATTTCATAGATCCCCCATTTGAAATCATAATTCGAAAGTTGTTAGCAACATGGATATAGAAGTGTGTTTCTTGGACAATGTGACAATGAATGAAATTGTGGGTGCTACCACTATCAATTAATACAATGACCTTTTGGTGCTTGATATAGCCAACCAACTTTAATGTCTAAGGAGAAGAAATATGTGTCAAGGCATGAAGAGAGATTTGGGGTTCTTCACCTATTTTATTAAGAAGAGGAATGTCCTCATTGGGGGGGGCGAGTTACTCTTGAGTCCCTTCATCAAATTGATCGTCATAAATTTCTTCAGATATGGCCATAAATAAATAAAATTCCTTACTTTTATGCCCTAGAAAGTCATTTTCATAACAGTTATAGTAGAGACACTTCAATTGGTGTTCTTCCATTTCAACCTTTGTTAACCCATGGACCTTGATGGGTGAAGTATGTTTATAAGGGGACACATCATATGGGAATGAGAATGGGCCAAAGTTGGGGCAATTGGACTAGGCATAGGACACGAATTGTGCACAACAAGTGAGTTGAGAGGCCTCCAACGAAGTAATAGGGTGATTCATCTCCACTTGGGCTTTAAATTCCTCCCTAAGACTACTGATAAAGAGTTGTTTCAAAATCACCAATCAATTTTTTTTTATGTCAAAATGCTCAAAATCATAAATATATTCTTCCATGTGTATATTTTATATAATTTGGTAATTTGACCCACAAAATTAGTATCTTGAATAAAGTAGCCAAACATGGCTTTCACAAATTGTTTCCTTATAATGAACCCCGGAGAGGATTTTCTATGACATTATCGCCATTTCCAATGCTCCATGTATTCATATAGAACATCAATTCATAGTTTCAATAGGTATTTTTTTGTGGCATGGAGGGAAAATTAGTTTTCCATTTGATCAACCCAACTTTTTGAATCTAACCCATCAAAGTTATTCAAATCAACTTTAGGTAAATATGACAACAAATTGTGGGAACAGTAAAAAAAAGTGGGAATAATTATCACAACCTTCTTCTTCATCATTGTGCTTACCCTTATTACATCCTTTACCACATAAATTTACAACCTCATCATGCTTACCCTCTAGCTGCTCATTCTTACCAAAACAAATATCAACTTGAGCATTGAGGGTAGTCATGTTTGTCCCAATTTTTGTCACTAACTAGGTGAGAGATTGGACCATTATTTTTATTTCATCCATGGATGATATGTTGAGGAATGGGTCATGTAACCATGGGGGGCACCTTATAGGTTATCCAAGAGCTAGTCGAACACGATCAATTTCATGAGAGGAATCTACAGAGATGGGTCATAAGCAATTGTATTGGGGTCCACAAAAAATTTACTAGAGAGATACACCAATGCAATTAACATCATGCAATGGGAATTTTGAGATAGTTATCCCATGATGGTAGTATAAGGACCCCAAAAAAAATTATTAATATTAATCTAGTGACAAAATTCCTAAATTCTTGATATTCCAACAATTTGTTTTTAACTACTATAGAAAAAGATGGTTAATAAATTTATATAAGGCTACTTTTAGGTGCTCCTACTAGTTTTATAATATACCCAAAGGTATGTGGAAGATCAAATCCATAGGAACATTCTATCTAATGCGGTACTACTTGAAGGGGCACCCATAGGGGTTACAAGGGTGTCCAACCAAGTGACTTTCACTTGTATTTCCTATGTGTATGATTACCAAGCCACAAGTTAACCTAATGGATGAAATATCTTTGTGTTTAAATATGCAAAAACATGTCTCTATACTTTTTTAAAATATATATAAAATTTGGGTACATGTTGGAACATGAAAGTTCTCTAATACTACTTGTGGTGTTTCATGTTAGTTAAAATCGAATATTTAGAGAAATATAGATAGAAATATAATTACAAAAATCACGTAAAATAGAACCAATGTATACCAATAGAAAGAACAAGCAAACCTTTAATGGTATTGAAAATAGAAAACAATGTTCACTTGCCTCTTCAAGKGGCAACCTCCAACTAAGTTCAACTCCAATTTACAATAATATTCACYTGGAACTCGATTACACAACTTTTACTACTACATATTTAGTTTCTAATTGTCTAAATCCCTTACCACCTAGTGGGCCTCCATTAATGAGGCCACAATCCACTAAATAGTGTACCTTCATTATTGAGGCCAACTTACATTTATAGATTTCATACTCTACTACCTTSTGGACCTTATTTAGTAGAGATGGCCACARTACATTAAGTAACAACCTATTCTTMTAAACAAGGGAGTTATGGTGGGATCATAACAAATTTATCMAAGCACCTACTAATATGCAGTCAGCATGGAACTAGAAAAATGCCCAATTGGTTGAGCTAACCTCTTAGAATATACATACATACATGTATGTATTTGTGTGTGTATGTATGTGTGTATGTATGTATATTATAAGGGGATAACTCAACCAATTTCATATGTATGTATGTATTTTATGTATTTATGTATCTAYGTATGTATGTATATTCTAAAGATTTAGATCAACCAATTGGGCACTTTACATAAAGATAGTAATTTTCCATGGTATGTGAGTATTCATACTATCCTAGTAGGATTGACTACAGCTTATCTGGCTGAATAGGCCAATGATCATTTCACCATAAGGCAACACACAATCGGCTCCCTTGACCTATCCCTCATTCTGCACAATGGTGTTTCTCAACTTCTGACCAGTGATGGTACCCAAGGCTCCCTGGAAGTTCATTATGAAGGTTTACTAGGAACTAATTATGACCCCCTTCTTGAAGCTAATATTGAAATGTATCATTCTAAGTATGGTGGTTTATGTGATTTGTTTTGATAAAGGTCCATGTAGGGGTACTTTGTGGGTCAAGGAATAGAGGAAATTATCAAAAGCTGTATCTATGAGGCATGGGAGTGTTATGGTTGGAAATGCATCCAAATTTGTAACCTAGCCAAGGGATTTTCCTTATTCTAGTTCAATAATCCTACACATATCCAAGAAATTATAGGGCACGACCTATGGGTATTAAAGAATACTCTAGTTTTCCTAAATTAGTGATATCAAGAACCTTCCAAATCCATTTTGAGGCATTAAACAACATTTTTTGGGGTTATAGTGTTTGAAATTTGTGCACACACCGTCAATGGTTTTCTACACTTCGAGACCTTTCCAACGTTGTGTAAAACACCCCAATTAGAGCTCATATGCAAAAGTTATGCTTCCTACAATTTGATCTACCTTATTGACCACCATGATACAAGTGGATTTTGTATCGACCCCCATTACTCACACATATGGGGCTATCCACATGTGTAATTTCAAGAATATTCTAGAAGGTCCAAACCTAATCAATGATTGAGGGTTGAGGAAGTTAAAAACCTAACCATAGACAACTATCGAGCTATCTTAAATACCAGGTCACTAGGAGGATAAAGGGTTCCATTCTTTTGTATTGTACTTGTTCCATAGTTGAGTAGAGCATCCAAGGAGTGGTATTTTGAGAGCTTAACAAAGGAGGTAGGAGATTCTGTAGTAGGTATTTAGGCCACAATGTTAAAGGAAACTCCATAGTGAGTTCATATTTCTTTGTACTTTCTTTCCATAACTAAAGAAAAGACAGCAGAGCATAGGCCTCACCTTCTAGCTGAGTTTTCTCCATATTTGGTTTCATAGGATACATATGGTGTTCAATTATGTTGATAGTGTGTATATTTTTATTTGTTCATTCAATTGTGTATTCAATTATTTTCATAAATTCAAGCAAAGATAGTAATTAATTAATTTGGGATCTAAGGAAAATTAGTTTGTATAGTCTAAGATTTAATCATATTATAAAATCTATTGCAATGAGATTTTATAGTAGAATATCCATGGAATTTTACAAATCAGTGGATTTAGATAGTTATTATTTCCTTAGAATGTTAAGGTGGTTCTCAACAATAAAGAATTATTAAAGTATGTATATGCAATTTTGTGTTTAAGAGAGAAAAGAGTATTCATAAACTCTTTGAATAAGAATAAGCAACTAGGCTTGTTTTTTAATTATTATTCCTTTTTTAAAAGAGGGTATTAAGCCCCTTATTGGGAGAAATTTTTAACCCCCTTATTGGGACAAGATTGTAATCCCCTTATTGGGAGAAATTTTTAACCCCCTTATTGGGACAAGATTGTAAGCCCCTTATTGAGAGAAGATTTCAACTCTCTATAAAGGAAAGAACCAGCCCCTTATTGGGAGAAGATTTCATCTTGTTGTAAAGGAGAGAACCAGTCCCTTATTAGGATAAGAATTTAGGCCTTTTCTAAAAGGAGAAGCCCTCTTTGAAGTAGAATTAATGAAGCAATTTGTTGATGGAGTGAACCCAGAGATGTAGCCAGAATTTGGTGAACTCTATTTATCAATATGATTTGCATGTTGTATCGTGTTTATCAATTGCTTGCTATTTAATTTTAGTGTTAAATGATGAATTTTAATTATCATGTCAATTTCCAAGTTAATGATGGAAAATTGAGAGATATATAAATCATTCGGAAAAGGAGAAAAAACTGAGTCAGTTTTAAATTGACCATTTTCAAATCAAGTTCATATCAAAGTGATTGTTCAAAGGGTTTGTTAACATATTTTCCACTTTCTATTAGATTCTTCCATTTGTTCCATTTTCAGTTTGGAAGTGTGGGTTTCTTGGTTTCAAAAGGACAACCATGGGAAAAGTTATGAAGAGAGAAAGGCTTGATCTTGAAGACATAAACCAGCAGATTCAGGAGTAAAACTTTTATTTGAGAAGAAGGTTTCAATTCTCTAAGGATGAGAAGAAAGAGTTGTGAGACAGGTTTTTATTCCATGGAGAATTTATCATGGGAATCATTCGAGAGTTGAAACTTTAGTAGCAAGCCACATACGATATTTTGGAAAAGTTCTAGAATTGTGAAGAAGTGGAGGAGAAATAAGAGTATACCATGCAAAGGAGACCATATTCTACCACATATGTGCAAACCATGCTTCAAGTATGCACCATAAGTAATTCATCATGTTCTCTCTCTTCCCATCAAGATGTAGATGCTTCTTTTGGTGAATTTTAGAAGCATAATTGGGGTATTGGTTCTAAGTTTCTAACCAATATGGGATTTAATGGAAAGGGTGTAGTGTCCCTACTATGTAACCCATAAAAAAAATTATGATGCCAATAAACTAAATGCATATAAAACACTATTTAAACATGAATGCAACACATTTATCATTCACAAGTCAGCATATAAATTGCAATAAATGCAGAGTTCATGCACAACAATAAAAACCCATGAATAAATTGATAAAACTGAGACAAAATCACTAACCTTTTAACAACAAATGAGAAAATGATTGCAGGGGATGGACATTCCTCCCAACCATATATTTGTTGCTCCAAATATCAGCAACAAATCACCCCCAAGCTAAGGCTACAATTCCACAAAAGAGGGTGTCTCTCTCACAACACAATTCACTCATAGCCAACCAATTTTCTAACAGTTATCCCAATCCTCCATCTCTCTTCCCCTCAACCTACGAAACCCAAGGAATTGCGATCCTCCTTCACTGCACATAGTCCCTTAGGCCTTCCCTAGACATTCCTTAGACATTCCTAGACATTCTCCTCTCTTGTGGAAACTTATCCCCCAATTACTCTGCATGTTTCCACCTGCATCCAGTGTCACATTCATTTTATTATTATGATCATACATAATGTTTACAAATTACATATTCATGCCCATGACCATGCATCATATTTAATTACACATCGGTAAAATGGGGATTATAAATGGGGGTGCTACATTCCCCTGCCCCTACAAATTGCACCATCTCTGATGCACAACACCATATTGGTATACATATATAAAATTTACATCATAATACATGAAATTTTTTCAAGTTCAACTCCTGTAGCAATTCCAACCACCAATCTCCCATTCCCTGCAACTTGCACAACCTAAGGAAGTGTACCCCCTTCTCTGCACCATAGTCCCTCAGGTTGTATCACTTTTCTTCTAGGGATCCAACATAGATTAGACATGAACTCTCTGAGATCTGGCTCAAGGAATTCCAGCTGCCAAAATGGCGCCTTTCATACTTATGTACATTCAACATTCTTCAAAATTTTCAAAACTTTGTGGGTACTCCTCCCACATGATCTCGTCGTTCTCCCACTTGGTGTCTTCAGGATCGTAGCGGTTCCATTGAACCTTTACCAAACCGATGGTTGTTTTCTAAAGAAATTTAACTTGTTGGTCCAGGATGTGCATTGGTTCCACCTGAAAGTCCCCTTCGTGCTCCACCTTGATCATAGTCTAATCAATCACGTGGTTAGGATCAAGAACGTATTTATTCAATAAAGACACATGAAACACATTATGAATTATCATGGATGTAGGAAATGTAAGCATGTATGCAACTAGGCCTATCTTCTCTAAAACTTCAAACGGCGCACAGTATCTTGTTGCCAACTTTGGAAAACTTCCCAATCTTAGTCATCTTCTTTTAGCCTTTACTTTTAAAAACATGTGCTCACCCACTTTAAATTGTCGATGTGTCTTATTTTTATCTACATAACTATTTTTCCTATCATGTGCAGCCTTTAATTATGCCTAATCTTTACCATATACTCTTTCATTTCCCTTGGCAATTATGGTGCAACGACTTCTCTATCTGTTGGATTGTCCCAACTCACTGGCATGTTGCATTTCCTTCCATACAAAGCTTCAAACCAGCTCATCATCAGCAATTCCTAATACCCATTATTGTAAGAAAATTCAACTAGATGAAGGTAGTCTTCCCAATTGGAAGGCTTATCCATTACATACACACTCAACATGTCTTCAATTATCATGTTAGTTCTCTTTATATTCCCATCTGACTCTGGGTGATATGACGTACTGAAATTAGTCTCAAACCCTTGAACAACCTCTTACAAAAGTTGGAAGTGAACTTGGGATCTCTATATGACACTATTGCCTTAGGCACACCATGTAGCCTAGAAATTTTCTTCATCTATATCTTTGTTATGTTGGTTGTCTTGTGAGATTTTTTCACCGGTATAAAATGTGCATTCTTCATAATCTTGTCCACCACTACCATGATGGAATCACATTGCCTTTATGTTCTTGGAAACTTAGTGATAAAATATATCATAACTACCTCCCATTTCCATTCAGGAATGGGCAATGGCTATAACAATCTCGCTAGATTCATGTGATTTGTCTTCACTTTCTGACATTCCATGCACCTAGCTATGTAACCAGCCATGTCCTTCTTCATTCCCAGCCAGAAATATTGGTTTCTCATTGCTGCAATTGTCTCTTAGTATTCTGGATAACCAGATTATGGTACATTGTGCATCTCCTTTAACACTAAATTTCTCAAATCCTAAGTGTTAGGAACATAAAATTTGTCCCTAAACAAGAGCATTCCATCATCTTCCAAACTATAATCCTTAAACTTTAGCAGTACATTTTCTTGTGGCAAGCCTTCTATAACTTGTGCATAATGTTGATCTGATGCTACAACTTCCAAATTTCTTCTTTTCAAATCTGAACAATACATGCTAATGGTTGCAGCACACATTTCATGCACCCTCTTGTTGAGTGCATTGACCACTTTATTCTCTTTTCCTTTGATATGCTTGATGTCGAAGTTGTATTCACTAAGAAATTTCATTCATCTAGTTTTTCTGGAATTCAGTGTTGGCTTCTCAAACAAGTGTTTCAGACCGCTATGATCTTTCTTTAACTCGAACTTTCTTCCCATGAGATAGTGCCTACACATTTTTAAGGCGTGAACTATGGTTGTCAACTCTAATTCATGGATAGCATAATTTTTTTCATGCTCCTTCAACTTCCTTCACTTGTAACATATGAAATGAAATTCTATGTAAGGACTCCACCAAGCCCTTCCTTGCATGCATCTATGCACACAACAAAATCTTCATCCAGATCCACAACTTTTAGAGTACGTGCACTGGTCAATAAATCTATATGGTGTTGGAAACTCTCCTCACACTTAGCAGTCCATTCAAACCTTGCTCCCTTCTTCTGTAGCGAAGTGATTGGATTTGCAACTTTGGAGAAACCTTCAATGAATATCCTATAACATCCAACTAATCCCATAAAGGAACTTACTTCTAAAACAGTCTTTGTCACTGGACAGCTTTTGATTGCTTCAATCTTTTCAAGGTCCACAACTTTTCCTTCCTTCAAGATGATGTGTCCCAAATAATGAATTTTCCTTTGATAGAAAGTGCACTTGTCACACACCCGACCCCTAAGTACCTTTTTAAGGGATGGGGTATAAATTTTTCGCTTACCTCCTATGAATATGGTATCAAGGAATATTCTCTTTCTCTTGATGGACAGTTTCGATGCATGTCAGGTCTCCCAAACTACAGTTAGGATCCATTCAACACCTAACTTCACCAATCCTATTGGACCCCACTCAACTCGCCAACCCATTGAAGATTAACATGTGCCATCACAATGATGTTCTTAGTCAGCATCAATTCGCCATGTCATTGCAGAGCACTTAGGCTTGCTCGACTATAGGAAGACAATTGTCCCTCTCCTATAGTCCAATTAAAATACTTAATTAGTATTTCATAGAATACCATTTTTGTTTGTGATTAATTACTTAAACCTCATTAAGGATAATTATCCTCCACCAAACAATTATCCAGTAATTAATTTTTGTTTAACTTAATACCCATGGCCCAGTAATTACTGAGGTTTTACTTTCTCTTTCCCCCCTTAGAAGTAGTTTAGCACTAACTCAATAAATTACTCATATTATAATTATGAGTAATTATATTATAACACAATGAGGTTAATTTCTCCATAATATACTTAAGTTGATTAACCTTAATTAAGGTATATAATTCAATCCCTCCTCGGCATGCGACTCCATATAGAATTTTCACGTAAATTCACACACACACACACACACACACACAAACACACACACATATATATATATATTCATTTATTTACTGGGGAAAAGGATTAACTATATTCAATTTGATATTTATTATTACAAACTTGTTCTTTTATTAATTATATTATATTTAAATATATTATAATATGATTTAATATATCAAAGGAACACTTAGGATTATCAGTATCCATGAATACCTAAGCCTCTGGACTTCGGCGAAATTCCTCATCATGCTTTTATGAACAGACACTAAACTCTCGAACGTCGAAGCTATAGAGAGGGTCCCACTTATATCATGCCTTTATGCAATATAAGTAATTATATTAGCATACAATATAATTGATCGTGTTTAATGTTTATTATAATATTGGGGTACAGGAAGGTAGGTTCGGGCCTTCGGCCCTTTTAGCTTGTTCCTTCTATCATCCCAAATATCCCAAAGTCCCAAACTACCGAAGGGTCCACACTTACATGTTATTTTCACATTAAATATTATATTAAAAAGGGAAAAAGGGTTGGTATTTTATCACATACCAATATCATGATAAATTAATTTAATTATATAATATTTCACTTCTTTGGAAAATTGTGCCCAAATTTATAAAATCCCAAATATTTTATTTAATATTGGAATGAGAGAGAGAGATACAAAGAGAGAACTCTTCGGGTCAACTACTTTGGCTTTCCAATGCACACTTTTACTCAAATCTCTCGGAGCCCGGGATTCCCAAAGCCCCGAAGTGGCCCCACTTATGCATGTTTCCACATCATTTATTATTTAAAAAGGAAAGGAAAGGAGTTGGCCTTATCCACATGTGGCTATTTTAATTAACCTTAACATAATATATTATATTATATTATACCTCTCGAAAATATCACCAAAGTTTAAACAATATCCAGTATTATAATTAATATTCAATATTGTAATGGAGGAAAAGATATTCGGGTCCACTCCTTCGGTTCTTCCTCACAATTCTTCACTCGTAAATAACTCGGAGGCCCGGAGTTCCAAAATTTCAGAGGGGACCCACTTGTATTGCATTGTGATTT
>SNQJ01S0124844.1:0-14062 GCA_010110895.2 Picea sitchensis | reverse complement strand
ATTTAATAAAAACTTACGGAGCCTTAACTGCCTTGACAGAGGACCATTCCTCCCATTTAATAAGTGCCATGTTTAAAACCCTCATGACTTGACTGGAGGAAAAAACCCTTCCTTTCCTCGATGTTATCATGAGTCAGCAGTCCAATCCTCGTGGTGGAATGTCCACTGGCTTTTGGATGTATTAACTGCCACACGAATTTAACCCTAGTACTAAGGACCATCAATTTAACTGAGACATGGTGGATAGATTAGTTACCTGATGTTAAAACTTGACTCGATGAGTCGTATGGTGATAAAACAAAGTAAAGTCACCTAGGGTTCAAATTTAATCAGTTAGACATGCACGCAAATATGAAAGCTCGATGTTTTAAAAGGAGTGAATCGTAATAGGGGTTATGTGACCCATTTGTTTTACACATGATCCATTACACAAGAGGTTAAATGGAATGGAAGCGAAAGGGACCTCTTGTGGTAGGTAGAGATTAGAGGTTTTCCCTTTGAAATTTTACGAACAGAGTTTTAATCGATCTTATAATGGAGTTCATACATTATGTTTTGACAAATAGCTATATAAACTAAGAATAAAAGGAAATAGAAAACAAAAACCAAAAAATGTGTGTGTGTGTGTGTGTGTGTGTGTGATAATGAGGTTCATTACAAGTAAATTTCAATATTTCTACCAGGATTTACTGTCCACCAAAATTTAAGGGGATTCTTCCCAAATTTAAAAGACTTAACACAAGTTTAACATAAATGTTTATTTATGCCTCAAATAGAATTTTGAGAACTTCTATATTTTAATTCAATTAGGAAAATTTCATGTTTATTTCCTAATTATTTTGCCTCATTAATCATTTATAAGGACTTTTAATGTTTTTCCATATGTGGGATTATTTCCTAAAGTGAAAACCTCTGATATGCTCCAAGTTTTATGTAATAAGGCTTGAGAGAAAACTAAAATAGAGCACTATTATGCAGAAGAATCACTCTCTCTTCTTTCAGATGTTTTATAGAGATTTTTAATTGTTCAGTCATCATTTCCCAAGCATGCATTAAACTATCCAACACAGTCAACCACAAAATCCACTCCCAGAAATCTTATTTTAACACACATATAGTCAAGGGATAAGGAATTAAATCCAGTGAGCTTCAGCTAAGACATTATCTTTATTTTATTTAAATTTCTCAAGTCACTTTCCTCATAAATCAAACTTACACAGTTCTAAAACATAGTATAAAATTTTCTGTGACCTAAACACTCCAAAGATTTAACCAAATATACTTATCTATGATCTAGAAAGTGTTGCAACTGCTGAAAGGGGTGCCCTTTTCCACCCACGCGTAGGCACATAAACTCCCTGGAAGGATTTACCATTGACCACCCCCTAGCTAGAACATGATGCTCTGAGAGAGATTCATCCTTATGTTCAGCAACAGCTAGGGACAGAGGCCACTCTCCTCCTCCCACATGAATTTAGCAGATTGTTTCTCTCTCCACCAAGCAAGGGGGTCTGCAACAAGTGATTCCTCAGTCACTCATCCTATGCAACCTCGTTTATCAGCTTGGTTAGAAACACTATTGAGCAACAATTCCCATACCCAGAACAAATTCATTTTTTAGTTCACTTCTTAGAACCAGAGAGATGCACATGCTCTCCCTCTTCAAAAAATGGTCACCATACCCATTCCTCTTGCATCCTCCTCTCTACCCATGAATTTTTTTCATTTTCTTTCCTTCCTCAACAATATTTCATGGGTCCAATTCCCAATTCCATGGGTCAGTTCAGGAAGTTTTCATATGGGTACTCTGCCCATTTCCTCATTGACTCTTGAGGAAGACTTCCCAACTATCAGCTTGACTGGTAATTAAATTCTCTGGGTCAGAGTATTGTTCTGGGTTTGAACAATTTAAATCCAGCAGATTATTGGTCTGGTAGGGGTCATCTCAACCATTATTGGTTCCCCTCACCATCCCTCTCATGCATCATGATCTACCTTGGCAACCCCTTCAGCAATTAGGCAACATTTTTCCATTTAATTAGTAACAGAATATCTATATATATACAATACCTCCCATAACATAAGTTTCATCTTTTTCTACATCCACGCATAATCAATTTTCCCATAGTCTTTTAGTAGCCTATAGGAGTATTACAACACTTGCTTAGCTTGGCATACAATTGGTTCTCTCTCAACACTTGCAACACCATCCTCAAATGTTTCTCATGCTCCTCCTTTGTCTTGGAGTAGATAAGAATATCATCCAAGAAGACAATGATGAATGTGTCCAAGTAATCTCTGAATACTCCATTCAATAGACACAAAAATGTAGCTAGTGCATTGTCAAACCAAATGGCACCACCAAAAACTCATAATGGTCATACCTTGTCATGATTGTTGTCTCGTTGGTGTCTTATTCTCTAATACTCACTTGATGGTAACTTGATCTTAGATTAATCTTGGAAAATATCCTTTATCCTTTCAAGTGATCACAAATATCATCGATCGGGGGTAGAGGGTACATGTTCTTTTTTGTTACCTTTTTAAGTTGTCTTAATTCAATACACAACCTCAAAGTTCCATCATTTTTATTCACAAAGAGCATTAGGGCACCCCCAACGTGAGACACTTGGGCATATGTACCCCTTCTTCAATAGTTTTTCCAGTTGTATATGCAACTCTTTCAGCTCTAGAGTGCTCATTTTGTAGGGAGTTTTGGACACTAAGGTAGCTTTAGGAATAAAGTCAATAGATAAATCAATATCTCTCTTGGGTGGAAATCATGTAAACTCCCTAAAGACATCTTTATACTCCTTTAGTATTGGATAATCTTTGAGACTTGGCTCCTTATCTTTGGCTTTCTATTCCATATGCGCCACATATATTTGGCATCCTTTCCTAAAACTTTGTTTCAACTACAATGTTGAAATCTCTCAGACAGATATAGGTCTTGGAATACCTTGCACCGTCCTTGAATTTCCTTCTTCATCAAGGCATGTGAAAGCCTTCTTGTAGAAATCCAATACAACATGTTGTTTTTTCCAACCAATCCATACCAATTAAGCAATCATATGACCCAAGCAGTATGATGTTTAAATATACCTTAGTGTTAACTCCATTCATGCTAATTGAACAATCCTTAACAAGTTCAATGATTTTCCTCTTGGTTCCAGTGGCTAGCTGAACCAACCAAGATTTTTTGTGCTTACATCTCTTCAATTTATTACTTTCAACTATTTTTGGATCTATATAGTTATGACTATCTCCATAGTCAATCAAAATAGCTATGGGTTGATTATTAATCATACCTTCTACCTTGATCATGTGAGATTGGTAATTTGATTGTCTGTTGTCTAAGGCTACATAAATCCTTAGCATGCTCCTACCCAAGTCGTCCACCATATCATCTTCTTGTATATTGTGCATAGTCCTCATCCTATATCCCTCTTGAGGAAAATCATTATACAAGTGATCTCCTTCACATACCCAACACTTTATAAGATGTTTCCTTCACCTTTTCCCCAAGGAATCTGTCATTTTATGCTCACCCTGCACTAACTATATTTATTAATATGCTTGAGAGATGTTCCTGATGAAAGGTGGCTTGAATCTTTTCTTTCTCTGATCCATCTTTCTTTCTTTTTGTCATCCCATGCCTTTTGGAAAGTTGGTCTTCCTCTACTTTGCTCATAAATATGTTTTTCTCTCCTTATGGCCTCCTTCAAAGTCATGGGGTTATTATATTGTATCTAGTCATTGTAGAAGGAGGGTAACCCACTATCCTTTATGAAGCCCACATACTTCAACAATTCAAAGAACCTATTCTCGTATTCATCCATTGTCATGCTCCCAAGATTGAGTTCAAAGAACTCTTTCATCTTGTTTTCATAATAATTCTTTGAAAAGTATTGCTACTGGAAATATCTCTTGAATTGATTCAAGGAAATTATCTTTTTATCAATTTGTTTGACCTGCTTGAGTTTATCCCACCACATAGATGTTTTTCCTTGAAGATGATATATTGTAATCATGGCTTCTACATGTGATGGATAATCATGAAACTAGAAATATTTTGTCATGCCCAATAATCGGGATTCGACATCCTCTCCCATACTATTCTCTCCATCAAATGATGGTGGATTTATCTTCGTAAGTTATCCTGGAAAAATATCTGCCTAAGGCCTCCTTCTTTGATTTCTGCCAAGGGACACACTAGGGACGCTCTGTAACCTTGAATGCACATGTCCCCTTTTGGTAGAGTGTCCTAGTGAGTGACGACAATGTCTACTAATAATCCTTGAATTCCTGGATCTCCCATGGTCATGAGATATGGATGTTGCTACTTTCATTGCATTGGATGATTTCTTTGTTTCAGAGTATTTATTGACTTGTTTCTACAACATATTTAGACTATGTAGTATCTCTTCATGAGCCCTCATCATTCTTTCATTGTATGCTCTATAACTTTGCACTTCCTTCTGCATGCCTCTCACATTTTTATCCAACTCTACCGGCTCCACTTTTCTTCTATGCACATAGGACTCTGTCTCTGCATTCCCCATGCTAACATGTAGACCTCGAATCTCGTCCTCATGGCTGCAAGAACCTTGAGAATCATCCATATCTCTAGTATTCATATAATGACCATATATGTGGCATGTGCCTCTAATTATGTAAGGAATGTGCATGAAACAATTATTTTTTAGAGTTGAGCATATTATACAATTGTCATGAATTTAAGATAGAGACCGCTTTTTCCTGGATTTTTCGAAAGAACATTGCTAAACAAATAAAAACTCAAAAATTTCAAACATATTCCCTTTTGAATTATTTTTCTGATGGCTATACCCATGCCTCAATCTGATTTATGAGTTGAGAGTTATGGCTTTCTAAAATCAAAAGTTTTACTCATTTTTGCACCTATTTCAATAGTACTAAAAATCTCAAGGGTTGACTTATGTCTATTGTAGAAGAAAATATGGCAAGAACCAAGAAAACTTTTATATTGGGCACCAATAGTATTCATGATTTTGAATACATAACAACTCTAATATTTAGAATCTGACACTCCCTCTGAATTATGCATCAATCTAAATTTTCCAATTTGTCCCTTTTGCATTTCCTCCAGACTTAGAATTTTTGGCCAAAAATGGTTATCTCCCAAACGGAGCAGAACTGGAAAAAATCCAAACAAGATAGAGTTGTCAAGATTAATGAGTAGATAAAAAGTGGAGTAAATAAAATTTTATGGAAAATGGATTTGGGGTCCCTTTCTTCCTCTGACATTTTCAAAAATACCCATCATACACTCGAAAATAGTGTATTTTTCCCTATTTTGGCATCTCCACACTATCTCCATTTAAATTTTTCCTGAAATCCAAATGAGTATCTTCATCCCTGCTTTTTTAGCTATCTATAAGAATTTTACCCTTATTTGGTCCCTAGTTACCAAGCACGGCCTACACCTTCAAAAGTCATTATTTCACATTTTCAGAAAATGGAAGCAAAATTAGCCAATGGCCCTCACTGTGTTGATTTTTGTAGCTTCATGTAGGTATTCTCACATGACCTTAGGTTTCGGGCATGTGGGAATCGTCATGGGTACCACATCACACTTTTAGTTTGGTGAAAACCCCCTTGGATTTGAGTAGGGACTTCGTGGGTTTGGTGATGGGATTTGTGGACTTGTGTTGGGGCTTCACACCAACAAGGAAAGCCTAATTGGATGTTGACTTATGTAGGGGCTTATATAAATAAGAGAGGTCATTGTGACATTACATATTGTGTAGAGTGTGTGGATACATGATGGAGCTAGCATAAGTGAGTCTGCACTTGTGCTAGGAGGGTTGGTGATATCAACAAAGGGAAAGTCTGCAAGGTGGGGAATCTAGTATTAGAGAGAGAAGCAAAGAAGGTCGCACGTGTGGAGAAAAATTTCCGTACAATATATGGTTTGCAGTGGGACAAATTGTGTATATATGCAAGTCACAGATACAACAAATCACGTATATATGTAGGTCACAAGTGGGATGAATCACATATATACGTAGGTCACATGTGCGACGAATCGTGTATAAATGCAGGTCACAGGCGAGGTGAAACACATATATCCACAGGTTGCAAGAAGGTGAACCGCGTATGTACACGAGTTGCAAGAGGGTGAATCCTGTATCTGATTTTTTGGGTAGGTACAGATCCATACAGGCTGACAAGTGACGTCAACAAGTCGTACAAGTGGTCTATAGTAGATTCATGGGAAAAGGTAATTTCCAACGATAATGTTGAGGTTTGGTTTTCTTATTTGTATGGTTATTGGAGAACGAGGTTGTTCTCAGTTTTGGTGACTTTGGAGGACAAGGTTATCCTCGTATTTTGGTGATATTGTATTGGCTAGGAGGGTTGGTTTTTCCCTCGATATTTATTTATGTTAACAAGATTACAGAACTGATATTTGCATCTCATGTGTATTGATGATTCATCTCTAATATTTGTGTTTCCGCTGTATATGTTTTTCAGTCAATAATTTTCAGTGTAAAATTGTTTAGTGATAACATCTAGTGGTTTTATTATTAGATCACTAGGAAGCAATTTTCAATTCTGAGAAGTAGTCACATAGAGTTGCATGTGAAAATTGACATGGTATCGGAGCTTGGGATCTGAAGAGAAGGGGATAATCTTGAGACACATCTTTGGATACAACACTGGAGGAGTGTTGTTCTGGCTCTTGTTCCTTTTTTGTCCAGGTCACGGGTGATAGCTCTGAGAGGGAGCTACAATGACGGTTGCAGGTGTCAACGGGTTAGATGGTATCTGGTTTGAGACATGGAGTAGACTGTCTAGACGAGGAGTTGTGGATTATTGCAGCTCAGTGGTGTGAAAGGTTGGGAGTTCTGGTGGACTGGCGAAGAGCCCAAATCAAAGAAGTATGTTGTGAGGAATATCGCCAACCCTGAGGATGGACTTTTGATGGCTTGTCATAGTGAGTTGCAATGGGTGCAGCTCGGATGCTTTGGCATGGATGAGATGGTTTCGTGCGTATGTTAGATTGATGAGATAGAGTCTTCATTGGGCTAGAGAGTATCACATTGTCGAGGTATGATGATGTATGTGGTATTTCACCCAAGAGGATGAGGAAATTTGTGGAGATGAGTTGGAGAGGTCTAGAGTGGACTAGACTGAGTGTCCAACTGTAGCTTGGGACTATTGAGAGAGAGGACATAAGATCACTTTTATCATGTGTAGACATAGAGAGTTTGGTGACTTGGATGATGGACTTAGGTATAAGTTCATTGGATCGTTGTGACTTGGGGAAGCAGGATGCTTACCTTGGATGATTGCATGGTTCCTATCCAGTGAGAGTCATCGACACATGACATGGGGCACATGATTTGTTCATGATTTTCATAGTGTCTAACTTAGGTATGTACGAAGAGCTTGGTAGGAGGACTGAGCATGCAGTACAGGGATCTGGAGCAGTGGTATTCCAGATGGAGTCAGGGGTTGTGTTGCGAGTGGAAAATATGTTGTGGGTTGTAGGAGTGTGTTCTTAGCCTTAGTGATTGAGGATTAGGACTATGTATTTTTGTTTCGACACATACAAGTGTTACTGGATTTTGAGTTGGTAGGCCTTCCCAAGTCTTGGGAACATTTTGTGTAGGGGATATATGCATGAGAGACATTGCCAAGGTTTTATAGGATATGGAATCGATTGGACCTATCGAGGGAGGATATGGATGACAAATGAGGAGGGGCGGGTAGCTCCGCCAGCGATGGGGCAGGTAGTCCCACCAGTAGCACAAGAACAGAGGGAGCAGGGAGCTCCACCAATGATGAGATAGGTGGCCTCGAAGATTACACAGGATTATAAGGAGCTAGAGTTTAGAGGGAGTTAGCCATCGGGATTCAGAAGGGAGGAGTAGTCTCCAAAAACTATGTAGAGGACAGTGGAAAGATATTAGGCAGCTCTGGAGGTTGTGGAGATTCAAAGGGAGTCCGACTTCAAAGACAATCAATAGGCTAAGAGGGATATTCAACCATTCAGAGGGAGTCTACCTTCACGTCCAAATGGGAGAGAGACGTCTTCCAAGACTGTAAGGAGAGTGTCATGGGTTGAGATGGCCATACAGGAGGTTTAGAGGAAGGAGGCTTCTAGGAGTAGGATGTATTTCAAGATGGGATCATGTTAGACAACAAGATTTTCTTCAGTGATCGACGATGCAGCCAGTCAGAAGGAATGGAGAGTAGGATTTTCTTCGGTGATAGAGGGAGCAACCAATCAGGCAGATTGGACAACAATTTTGGTGGCAGATCTAGTATGGGAGATAGAGCTACTTCCAGGTGATGATGGAGGATGGAATGCCTCCCTCACTAAGATGGAGTGTTGATGATTTTGTAGCATCGGGAGGCATTCCCACTTGTGGAGTGTGGTGAGAATACCTTCCTCACTAAGAGGGACTATTGATTTTTGTATCTTTGGGCAGGTATTCTCACATGACCCTAGGTGTCGAACATGTGAGAATCATCGTGGGCAGCACATCACACTTTCAGCTTGGTGAAACCCCCCTTGGATTTGAGTGGGGGATTCATGGGTTTGGTGATGGGATTTTTGGGCTTATGTTGGGGCTTCACACCCACAAAGAAAGCCTAATTTGAGATTGAATTGTAGAGGGGCTTCTATGGTGACCCATAAGGATTTTTTATAAAGAAGAGAGGTCATTGTGACATTACATATTGTGTAGAGTGTGTGGAGACATGATGGAGCTAGGATAAGTAAGTCTGCACTTCTGTTAGGAGGCTTGGTGATCTCAACAAAGGGAAAGTCTGCAAGGTGGAAAATCTAGTCCAAGAGAGAGAAGCGAAGAAGGTCGCACATGTGGAGTGAATTTTCATACAATACGTGATTTGCAGTGGGACAAATTGTGTATATACACAGGTCACAGGTGTGACAAATCATGTATATATGTTGGTCATAAGTGCAACGAATTTTCTATATACACAGGTCATAGGCAAGGTGAATCGCGTATATACGAAAGTCACAAGAAGGTGAACCGTGTATATACACATGTTGCAAGAGGGTGAATCGTGTATCTGATTTTTTGGGTAGGTACAGATCCATATATGCTGACAGTTGAAGTCAGTAGGAGATATAGGTGGTCTAAATCAGATTCATGGGAAGAAGATATTTATAGGGATATTGTTGAGGTTTGTTTTTCTTATTTGTATGGTTATTGGAGACCAAGGTTGTTCTCAGTTTTGGTGACTTTGGAGGACAAGGTTTTCCTCAGATTTTGGTGATGTTGTATTGGTTGGGAGGGCTGGTTTTTCCCTCGGGATTTCTGATGTTAACAAGATTATAGAATTGATATTTGTGTCTCATGTATATTGATGATTCACCTTTGATCTTTATGTTTCTGTTGCATATGTTTTTCAGTCAATAATTTTCAGTGTAAAATTGTTTAGTGACAATAGCTAGGGTTTTATTGTTGGATCACTGGGAAGCAATTTTTAGATCTAAAAATTAGTCAAATAGAGTTGCATGTGAAAATTGACACACTACATTCTTGTATCGCTCATTACTGTGGAAAGAAAGCTAAAATTTCATCCAAAATAGAGTTAAACTACTCATGTTATGCCTAAAACAAGTTTTAGGATCCAGACCATTTTTGTTGTTGTTGTTGTTGTAGATTACTAGTTTTCTCCTTCCCTTTCCCTTCTTCTTTTCCTCCTTCTTTCCCTCTTCTTCTTCCTTTCTCTCTTTCTCTGATTCTCTCTTCTCTCTTCTCTTCCCCTTCTTCTTTCTTTATTTCTTTCTTCTGTTTCTCCTTTATCGGTGACCAAGATCCTTCTCATTCACAGACATTTCGGCACCAAACATGCATTCTCCTCCAATGTGTCGACGTCACAATCTCTTCTAGTAGCTGACATATCGACGCATAATTGATTTCATCATCGACGTATCGACGTAGGATTCGTCTTCATCATCAATGCATGTTGTATCAATGACTTATTCTCTTTCTCATCAACAAAAAGTATTCTTATTGTCAACATTGTCTGCTTTATGGGTGACTTATTCTCTTTCTTATTGACAAAAAGTCTTTATTTTATTGGAGAATCTTCTCTTTCCTCGTCGGTGTATCAAAAATGAAATGCCTTTTATCGCTGGTGTATCAGCGATGAAACACTTTTTTCTCGTCGATATATCAGTGAAAAGATGTGAATTCTTCACCAATACACACTGTATCGATGACAAAAATATTTCTTTCATTGGTTTATCGGCAACAAAAACTTATCTTTCGTCGATGTATCGATGATGAGAACCTATCTATTTCGTCGACTTTTCGACGATGAAAATTTATCTTTCACTGGAAACTTTTCATCCTTCGTCAGCAACTTATTTTATTTCCTTGTTGATGTATAGACAAAGATAGTCATCATTCGTTGATACACATTGTATCAGAGAAGATATTCATTCTTCATTGATTCGCACTGTATTGGCGACGAATACTTGTTTTCCACCAAAACTCATTTTCCTCTTTTTCGACTTTTCCCAAGTTCTTCCCTCATTGATATATCGACAAAGATATTCATTCTTCATCGATACGCACTGTATCAATGGCTCCAACATTTTGACATTTATTCAATTTTTCTTGATTTTTTTCGGGCTCACGACTGTCACGGTCATCACAAAAATGATCGGCTCAACCCTCTGAGCCAAATTTAATGACATAGGGGGCAAATTGAATCCCACACAACAACAATAGCATACAAAAAACTTAATTTTATGGCCTTGAATCCAAATTTGCATGGTTGGGCAAACCTAAATTTAGGGTCTTGACATAGATTTAAGTTTAGCTATTGTAGCAGACCCATACAAGCTCGGTGTTGAAAGTAGAGTTGTGATACCACCTTGTAGTGTCCCCAATACCTTACCCATAAAAAAAAATTGTGATACCAATAAACTAAATGCATCTAAAAACACTATTTAAATATGAATTCAACTCATTTATCATTCACAAATCAACATATAAATTGTTGTAAATTCGGAGTTCATGCACAACAATAAGAATAAAATTGATAAAACAGAGATAAAATCACTTATCTTTTAACAACAAATGAGCAATTGACTACAGGGGATGAATTTTCCTCCCAATCATAGATTTTATGTGAAAAATTAGCAACAAATCACCCCCAAGTTGGGGCTACGATTCCACAAAAAAGGGTGTCTCTCACAACCCAATTCACTCCAATAGTCAACCAGTTTTCTAATAGATATCCCAATCCTCCATCTCTCTTCTCCTCAACCTATGAAGCCCAAGGAATTGAGATCCCCTTTCACTACACATAGTCCTTGGGCCTTCCCTCTTCCCTCAAGGGATCCAACACAAGGTTGGATAGGAATCTCTAATGTTGGGGACTATAGAGATGCTATTTGCCCCAAGAAAACTAACAAAGCAGCCCATTTTTCAAGGGAAATGGTCCACACAGAAAATATCCCTCTTTACAGGCCTAACAACATGCTTCTTCATGCAAAAATATCTCCAACAAGCTTCTCACAACACCTACAATGGATTCCCTCAGTCTTCAATTCTCTCCACTCCCTTGTTGCACCAAAACTTGCATGCAAAAATTTCCCACAATGGCCACTCAAATTTCTCTTTTACCCATGAGAGTTGACTCGCATTCCCCAAGGTTGATTGTACTTAGACCCCATGCTCTCGTAACTATGGGATGTGAATTTTCCCACAAACCTCTCTTGCATGCATTTAATGATTGGGATCCCATACACTCAAAAGAAAATTAACACCCATGAATAATCCCCCCCCTGGACCTCTTTCTTAGAAATTCCTAAACATTCCCCTCTCTTGTGGAAACTTAGCCCCTGCTTACTCTGTCCATGTCCACACATGGCCAGTGTCACATTCATTTTATTATTACAATCATATACAATGTTTACAAATTACATAGTTGGGCCCACAACCATACATCATATTTAATTACACATCACTAAAATAGGGATTATAAATGGGGGTGTTACAAAGGGCCTTGGAATCAATGGCCAAGGAATGACCAATCCCATACAAGTGGAGGAATCACCTCGTTATGCAGGATTGGGATATGGAAAAGGAGAAGTTGAAGAATTGTCCAAGACAATTAGAGAAATAGAAGCTTAAAAAGAAGAGTCCAAGCCTATAGCTCTACAAAAGCAACCTAAGAAAGGAAATGGAACACAAATCCATGATGGTGAGATCGAGTGAAAGTTAGAATCAAGAAAGGTGGATCCTTCCAATCATGGCAAAAGCATCAGGAGAGAATACAAAGCATCTCTAAAGAGAGATCAACGTTCCAAAGAGGTGATACAACATTTTTCCCTCATCAAACTTGCATAAAGGAAATCTTTAAAAGGTATGGAAAGCATGAGTACTCCAATGTTTTCTTCAGTTATGAGAAGAATGGACATGTAACACAAAATTTGTGGTATGCATATCCATGTAATTTTTGTGGATTAAATAACCATTGTGTGGCCATGTGTTGGAAGAGAAATTATATATAGAGGAAGATCTTGTCCTTCTGGAAGGAGGAAAGAGGAAAAGACCACTCTCCAAGTCAAAATGGGGAGAATGGAAAGAAATAATTATAGTCAAAGAAAATGGGAAATAATTATTGCACTCATTGTAATATGAGTGGTCATTGGGTTGACAAGTGTTGGAAACTTCATCCACAACTTCATCCAAATGATTGCAGGGAATTTGTGCAAGCACTCACAAAGGAAAAGGTAGCAGATGAAATATTTGGTGAAGCACCAACATCCCAAGAGATAGCCCAAGAATAATCCCACATGTTCAAGGAAAATCACATCAAGAGGGAGCAACCCCAAGAATATCGTCCATTAGAATGGTTCAATGCCATGGACAAATGGAGAGATGAGGAAGTATAATATGGTGGCCTCGACCAAAAAATTAAGTATTATTAAGCCATATGTTATTAGAGATTTCAACGAGATGCAAATTGAAAGGGAGATATTTTAGAGGGTCTTGTGGCTTGAAGTGTAAGCTTCGAGAGTGCCACAGGAAAGTGCTTGAGGAAGTGCGACAACTGATCAATAAGAGTCGGTCTCAAATTGTCCATAGCTAGATGGTAGAAGCACAATTCTCTTCTAAGCTGCTAAAGGAGATCAAACAAAAAATAAAGAGAAATGTTGTTGCTTGAGTCATGAATATATAACGTGATCAAGGACGCCATCTTGGAGGAAAATGTACGTATAAGCTATCATGCTACTAAGAGAATGAATAAGAATCTAGAGATTTTATTCATTGTTAGTGTAATGAACATAGTTATGCCCATAATTTTGAATATTAAAGTGATTACCAAGTGTTGATGAATACAACTATGTGAGACATTCTCCATCTTACAAACATGTAAGATGTGGATCATTAAAGCTATGTGAGTCTTTCTCTCAGCTTACAAACCTGGGAGAAAGCCCCTAAGAAGGGTACGTGGTTCCTGCATGAGAGGGAGATAGGAATGTAGAGATGACCTCCTCCATTTAGAGAGTTGAGAAGAAATCCAGATGATTATCCAACGGGAAAGGCGATCTGTTGAGTTAGATGTGCCTGTGGCTGAGCACAAGGTGAACATGTGAAATCCCAAAGTGTTGGGTGTATCGTCATGTGAACAGAAATGAAGATGATGTATTAGCCTCCTCTGAGCAGCACAATTGACGAGAAAACTCCAGATGATTCTCTTGTTTGAGGCAATGGGAAAGAATATATGTAGAGTGGATGTGTCTGTGGATGAGCACAGGTGAACGTATGAAGATCCGGTTCTTTTGTGTAATGCAATGAGCCAAAGATATGACATCCCTATGGATGTGTCCCTAGTGGATGAGCACTAGTGGGTGTATAAGATCCCTTGTTATATGTTGTTCAAGAGTCAGACCTGGATGTAACCCTAATTGTAATGTAAAGGGTACAGGTTGGCCCCACCTTAATGTGATTAATAATAAATGTAAAAGATAATTAATCTAGTTAATATTAATTATAATATAATAATAATAATAATGTGA
>SNQJ01S0124839.1:26554-44735 GCA_010110895.2 Picea sitchensis | reverse complement strand
ACCTCTGCCTCCTCAACCTAGCCCCGATGCACATATATGTGTTAAAACCCAGCACCAAGCACAACCGCAAAATAGTGCGAACTGTAGGATGGTTAGGGCAGGCCCAACCCCTAATCGCCAAGTCCGTGGTCATGTGGGTCATAGGACCGCACACATATACAAAAGGGCTAAAGTTTAAACACATGGTAATGTGCCAAATGTCAAACACGCAGGGTTTGAATGCGCATGCACACAACAGTGGTCACATGATATATATATATGACCGCGGGCCGGGGCTTAGCCCCAGGCCAGACCGTGCCCCATTCAAAATATTTCAAATTCAAATGATTTTAAAAAGGTATAGTGGTAAGAACTATATGGGTGGCGCGCCGGTTGGGTGGACCTTCCCAAAGATTTACCCCTGCCCGGAGGTCGCGGGGTCGAATCTTGCCAACAACATAAATTTTAAACCATTGTCCTGGTGACATGTGGCGACCGTTGATTGGGCCACGTGTCGCCATCCCATTCGTCACAAACAAGTCATGTCATACGTCAACTCGTCCACACGACTGCCAACCAAAACCTGCCACATGTCGTACGACCCTGCCACGTGTCGTACGACTCTGCCACGTTAGCATCCATACGGACTGTACAATCATCACATTTTTTTTGCCTGTTTGTCGATTTGAACAGAACGCGATATCTCTCTCATATGATGTTCGTTTGAACCCAAACAAGTTGCGTTGGGTTCGTGACAACGAGGCCTACGCTCCCATTCAATTTGAAGCGATTCCGAGCACTTTGAATTTTGAGAAAAAATTGATCCCCTGAATCAGATAAAGAACATAATATGCTAATACTTTTCTCCTCCTCAGTGATTTTAATATCCACATAAGATAACTGAATTATTATGGTATTAAACGCAATTAAATGCTTAGTTAGAAAACTTTCCTCACTCATCCTCAGAAGATACAACTTCTTTCTAAGGAACAAATTCTTTACGAGGGATTTATACTAGTACAAGCTTCTCAACTTGTCCCACAATTTCTTGGATGAATCTTTACCTGAGACATCAACAACACCAAATCTACAAGACAAAGTTGAATCATACTCCTTTCCCTTCTCTTGAGTTTCTCCCATTCTTCCCTCAACATACCTGTCAGAATGGTACATAGACAAAATGTTTCTCATTGTTCTTGATCTACAAGGAGATCTTCAATTTTAAGCTTCTAGAGCTCAACATTTTGGCCATTGAATTTTTCGATCTCTATTCTCTAGCTACTTTCCATTCTTTAAACACAACTTTAAATATATCTGACTTATGAATGTTATTGTACCTAAGGTTTAGCTTTAGATCCAAGGTTTTTAAACCAAGCTTTGATACCACTTGTTAGGAAATAGAACACTTCCACACTAAACCTAGTAGAAGAGAGGAAGAATGTTTTAAGTTAGAAATCAAATGACAAAGCAAACACACAGTACACAGAGATTTTACTCTAGAAATCCAAATGGGAAAACCAACATTCCTGGAGCGTCTTTCTCCCTTATTGTCTTATTCATTCAGAATGAAAGGTTACATACCTAACCTTGGTCCACACCTAAGAAACAATCAACATCATACCTCCTTGCTTTACACAAGGACAACACTGTAGCCAATTCAACTTACATCTACATGACCAAGAACCTCTATCATGATTAATATCAATATTAGCTTGTACAACATTACAACACGCCTTATTTATAGGATTTACAGTAGGAAAAACCCTAAGGAAAGGCACCCAAAAATGGTTACAAATCCATGCAGATCATTGGCTACAAATCATGCGAATCTCAGGATTCTATTATAGTCGACTACCAAGTCAGATTACCAGTCGACCTTCATTCAATATTCAATCGGTTTCCACGAGACTTCTCGTTGACCTCTTGTCGATTGAACTCTTCGAATTTTTGTTGATTACTTTGACTTCAACTTTTCTTGGTCGATCCACCTCGACCTTCGACTTTCACTACCAGTCGATCCACCTCAACTAGACTTTCAATACAAAAAATATAACAACCCAACAATTTCCAGTTCCAGTCTGGAGGATAATGGTTTGTATACCCAGGAATACCCTGTATATCAAGGGAAGGATACACTTCATGCATACGCCAAGGTGCCATGGTTCCATTACTTGGAATGACACCTCAATAGAATTTCCAAGAGAGCTCAAGGCTCATCAAAATTGAAGAGGGTATCTTCCCTCAATGGAGTCACCAGATAAACTTATGAAGTTCATCAAAGTTGAAAAGGGAAATTACGTCAAATGGAGTCATCATTCAAGTTATGGGTAAAGGTTTTGGGAATAACTTACTAAGTGTATTTATGGGTCAGAAAGGATTCAAAATTCTCCCTGAAAACGATGCCAAAATGTTATCGCAGAGATTTTAGTTTGGGAAAATCCCAACCCAAACCATAAAGGTGTGACAACTTTGGGAGTATTTACCCACTGTCACCTTAGATAAACACTCCCCTCACTTTGGTGATGATAAAATCACCACAAGGGGGGAATCTCAGGCGGCCCTAAGGGGGATTGAGATGGAAAGTGAAAGGAAATGAAGGATGCCCTGATAGATCAAGGTCAAATATGGAAAGGAGGCTTGAGAAAGAGTCTCGTGAAAAGGTGATTGGTTTCCAAGGAAGTGTACCTACAAAACAATGTTATCCCTACCTAGAACAAGACAATATATAACAAATGAAGCCTCAAAACCAAAGGGAACTTAGAAAGAAACCTTATTGTACCAAATTGCAGCAATATGGAAATATATATATCAACAATAAATGATAAAACTAGCGATGAATTTAACCATCAAAATCAAGTACAAGATATTGGAAACCAAGCTAGCAATAAGTAGACAAATTTCCAATGATTAAGGCAAGACTTTGATAGAAATTAGAGGGTTGTTAATGTTATCAACAATATTTGTAACAACCTTATGGTTGTATCAAACGATCACTACAAAAAAATAAATAAAGCCACTAGAATCAACAAGTAAACCACCCAAAAGATAACTAATAATTAATAGATTAATTATGACAGCTTGCAAGTGAATTTTAGTGGTAGAAGAGTGAGTAAACAATGAAAAGTAGATGGGTTTGTTGTAGCCCTATTGGTAGTAGCATTAATTTTATAACAAAAATGATATCACTTGGCAAATCAATATGACCTTAGGGCACACAAAATCTTATAACATGTAGAATTAAATCCAACTTGAACAATTGCAATATCTCAAGAAATCACGTATACCAATGCATGCATATTCAATCTCCAATGCAAGTAGATTAGAACCTTATATATTGGGTTATGGAGTCTCTTGTATATGAGCTAGGGTTTGTTACTTCTCTAGGGGTGTAAGACCTTTTAATCCCTAGAGAAAACAAACCTTAGCAAGGTAAATCTACAAGTATGTAAGCCCTTTTTCTCCTTGTAGCAACCTTTGCAAAGTAGCTTCTTTCAATGAAAATTAAGATAGATCTTATGGAGGATGTATGCCCTTATTATCCTCCAAGGATTTAGACAAATTAACCTTGAAACAAGAAGAAACAATACAATCATGCATAAATTCCCTACCAATTTCAAGAGATAGTATGAAAAACACTTTTTTATCAAGAATATTCCATCACATTACCAAGAAACAAGAATCCAAGAGATAGCGCCTAGCCTTTTCCTCCAATAGACAAGTAAAAGCATCGACAATTTCACCAAAGAGAGATAAAGTGAATTTCCCAACTAGGGCGAAAATTTCAGCTAAGAGAGTATGTAATTCTCAAAACCATCATGATAAAATGAGAGTGTCGACCCTCTAATTTGTCTTTACATTTTACAAAAATGAAATAACATTAAATTAAAATCCCTTGAGGGGTGACGTCATGCCCTAAAGGGTGGCGTTAGGCCTCAAAGAGAGATGTTGAGCCTCTAGGTGAAAGTCGTTGCACCTCCAAAGGACATGTGTCACCTTGTCATGTGCTAGAGTGACTGACAATACGTCTCTCTCCATCAAATCACATCACATCACCACCACCATCATAAAAAAGCATCAATAAAAGCGACATCAAGGTATATGATACAACATCCTAGGCATCCCAAGGCCAACGTTTAGGTGCAACAGGCCACAATGTGATTATCTCATGCTGGCCAAGTGCCTCCAAAGGAAATGTTCATCTTCCCAAGTGTGCAATGAGCGAGGGCACATCATCCAACCTGTGGGCTTCAATCCCCTATGACGGTCCAAGTGATGTTGTTCCTCCATGGAAAAGATTTCACTTGGAATGGTCCTACAAATATAAACAAGTACGCCTTCTAAGGGTCCACAAGTCACACGTATCATGCCAAGTAAGCCATATCTAATAAAAGAACCACCCAAACATGTGAATCAAATCCCCCCTTTTCAAAATAAACAAATGCTCAAAGACCTTATACAACTTGCCAAATTTAGGTATGGGAGGGTTGTCTTGGTGCCCTATTGGGTAGATCATTTCCTGATTCAAGGAGTGTTTCCCAAGAATACCCTATCTAAGTCATGTAAAAGAGTATGAGGTGGATGCAGGTGTAAATTTTGGGCATGGGGTTTCTTGACATACAATGGCTCATATTGTCTCATTTATGGGTGCTTTTGTAGAGGGTGTGCTGCATCCTCATTTGCAATGCACCCTTTTCTGCAATGCCAGTTGAAGATAGGAACACATCGAGTGTCATGTGAAAGGAAATTAAAAGACCCCACAAAATGCATTCCCTCAACAAGCGAGACATTCATTTAATTGTGTGCTTTATTTTATAGCTCCTTGAATCTTGTGGAGAAGCATTTCATTTCTCTCATGACCTTAGGGAAAGCATCTAGAGGATAATATACAACTTTTATATTTTTCCAGCTACAAGCCTCTGGGCCTTTAGTCACTTCTTCCCATGAAATTAGGTACAAGCCCTTCTTGGGTCAATATGCATGAAGACTAAAAAGATGAGGAAAGAGAAGGAAGAAGTGTGGAAAGTGATAAGTATGTGTGAGAATGGTACGATTACCCTTCAAGGAGACCCCCTAGTAAGAACCCTTTTCCTAAGGGTGACCCACTTACTAGGACAACATGTCAACCACCAAGGTGAAATGAGGAAAAAGGTATAATTTCCAAGAAAATGTTTTCAAAATCAAGAAAGGATATTTTGCAACATGTTCAAATGCTTCAATTATTAAAATGACACTTACCATGAGACTGGACTTGTTACCTCATGAATCAAGACATGTTTTCCTCTGTGGGCCAAGCTGGTGTGGTGGATGTTGTTGCTCCCAATCAATGGTAATGTGTGATAAAAGGAGGGGCTCTATCTTCTCATCTGGCTCTCAACTCTCCATGTCTGCAACATTCGGGTCTCAAGACATCATATCCTTAGTTACCCCTATAAATGGGGGGTAACATATCCTAAATCTCAATCTCAATCGGCTAGTTGGTGTAGGATCATCCTCAACCTCAAATAATTGACATCAACCAAAAAATATTTCACTTCCTTTCATTTACATTCAGAGTTAGTTGCCAAGAAGATTGGGATCAAGGGGTTAGTGTGCATAATTCCCGTGGAGTAGAAGAAGCTACATATTGGAAATCATTGCTAATAATACATACAACATTGTAGAATCAACTGACCTCATTGAATCTTTAGTATGGAATACCTACATGCCAATGTAGAAGATAAAGCCAAATGGGTAGTGGAAATACAATCAACAAAATTGATTGTACACTGCAGATAGGATTGAGGAGACATCCACTGAAGTTGAAACAATACATGATCAAATCGACTTCTAGAGGAAATGAAGAGGCAAAAGGAAATTTATAATAGGATTAGGTTACCTAAAGAGAGGCTGGACTCCATCAAGCTACTGAATAGAATATTGGGGTGATTGTCCAATTGCATACTTGGAGTTACCGACTAAGATTTGTAGTTAGAAGTTCATGGAATACAATTATAGAAGTTTGGTAGAGACACAAACCTATATATGGTAAGAAAATGTTGATTTTGGCCTTATCATCCAATAAATATTTGGATTTTGCTCCTTCCTCCTATGTTGAAATTTATTTGTTTGATTGTTTGTCATTTTAATTTATGTTTTTTAGCATTTGAATTTATGAATGTGAAAGCATTTACTTTCATATCCACTACACTTTGGCACTGTAGGATTAGTTTTATAGCGAGTGTTGATTATTGTAGGACTTGTCCTTGTATTAAGTGGCATCAAATATATTTATCTCTCGAGAATTGGATCCATGAGATTGTTCCTGTGCTATTCATGGTTGTGAGGAGACTTGTGAGAGGGTCATTTCACCATGTGATTGTTGGAAGAATATTTGTGGGATACAATGCCATAAAAATAGGCTTGAGAATGATAATATAGTTGTGGACTATGAGACAACTCGGAAGCATGTTGTCATGAAGAGAAGTATCCCGTGGAGGCATGAGGAATCGAGGATTGAATGAGTTGAAAAATATAATCGAAGAATTGGAGAATAGAAGAGTTGAAGATATTGAAGTCATAATAGATTTAGAACCAAAATATGAGATAGAGGAAGAATGAAATGATGAAGAAAGAGACCCTATGACACATTTGATCTTGTTTACTAAGGATACAAATAATTCAAAGGTAGAGGTTTCTTGCTATGATGGTGGTACAAAAGCATAGGATCCCATTGATTCGATAGGAGAGATTGAGAGATACTTTGAGTATGAAAATGTTCAAGACCAAAATAGAGTTCATTTTGTAATAACAAAACTGATAGGTCATGATGCACTCTAGTGGGAAGTTTTGCAAAAAGATAGCAAGAGGGGAAGATTAAAACCTAGAAGAAAATGGTAAGATCAAGGAGAAATTCTCACCTATTGATTACCATCAGAGTTTGTGCAAACAAACACATAATTTGAGGCAGAAAGATACATTTGTCTAGGAGCATACATAATGATTCTTCAAATTGTCACTCATATCAGGGCTTAATGAGATAGAGTATCGAAGGCTAGTGAGGTATGCTAATGGTTTGAAGTTTCATATCCAAGATGAGATGAATACCTATCATTTTTTCACTATTGATAATTATATCATATTTCTTTGAAGGTGGAGGAGAATTTGAATAAGAAACTACAAAACTTTGGAGGAAGAGGCTCTAGAGGCAAAGGAAGAGTGAACACTACAGGAGGATTGTCTAGAGATGGTAAAGAGGATGACACAACTAGAAACCAATTTTCTAGAGGAGTTAACAATGTTAGTAGATTTAGGGGTTTAAGAAGAGGTTGAGGTAAGTATGTCATTATTTGCTACAAATGCAAAGTAGGACATAGGGCATATGGATGTCTGGAGAAACATAACCCTAGAAGAATAAATGAGGCCAAGACTCATATCATGTAGGCAGATGAGGCATCAATTATTGGGGATAATGTTGTGGTGCTTCAACATTAACATGGTGAAATTATGATGTTCAAAAGGGTGTTACTCAAACCTAAGAAGAAGAACGTGGAAAAACTTGAACAAGGAAAGGGTGTTTTAAAAACCAAATATAAGATTCAAGGTCGATGTTGCAATTTGATCATAGATGGAAGAAGCACGAACAATATGGTGTCCAAAAAGGTGATTGAGAAGTTGAAATTCAATTCTATTCTTCATCCCAATCCATATAATGTTTCATGGCTATAGAAATGTCATCTAGTGACCATGATAGAACAATATTTGCTAATATTTCAGATAAGCAATTCATTGACTAGGTATTTTGTGATGTGGTTGAGATGGATGTGTGTCACATGTTGCTTGTAAGACCATGTTTATTTGATATGAATTTTTTCCATGATGGTAGGGAAAATACCTATGAGTTTGATAAGGATAAACACTGTTATAGATTGGAACCTATGACATAAAAAGAGGTTTCAACAATGGACAATAGTGGTAGAAAAAGTGTTGGAAACAATAGAAATTAAGTAATTTTGTGCTTAGCCAAAGAGTTTTTGAGAGAACGAAAGAGGGAAAATTTATATTTCACTATAATGCCAGAGAAAGTCCAATAAGCTAAGGAAAATGTGCCAATGGGGATTCATCTCTTATTGAGTAAATTTCAAGAGATTGTTTTGAATGACATGTTGGTAGGATTGATTCCCATGAGAAGTATTGTGTATCAAATCAACATGGTACTAGTATCAAGTTTACCCAATAAATCCCCTTATTGAATGACTTTCGTAGAGAGTGAAGAAGTACATTAGTTGGTGCAAGAATTGATTGATAGAGGGTTGATCCATGAAAGACTAAGTCCATGTGTTGTACCAATAGTATTGGCACCCAAGTAGGGAAGTGAATGGAAAATTGTATTGATTCATCAACTATCAACAAAATTACTATCAAGTATCAATTTCCCATCCCAAAGATGGAGGACCTCATGGATTTTTTGAGTGGGGTGAAGTACTTTTCAAAGATATATTTGAAGAGTGGATACCATCAGATTCATATAAGGGAAATTGATGAGTGGAAGATAACTTTCTAGATGAAGGATGATTATTTGAATGGTTGGTTATGACATTCAAATTAACAAATGTGCCTAATACAATTATGAGGGTGATGAATGAAGTATTGAAGCCATTTCTTTGAAAATTTTCCATCATATTTCTTGATGACATTCTAATTTTTAGTAGGTTTAAAGAAGAACATTTAGAACATGTGGAGAAAGTGTTGGAAATGTTGAAGGAAGAGAAGTCGTTTATTAATTTGAAGATGTGTACTTTCTTACAAGAATAATTAGTTTGCTTGGGTTTTGTAGTTTCCAAGGAAGCACTGAAAATGGATCCTGGAAAGATAAAATCCATTGTGGATTGGCCGGTACCTCGGTGTACTTTTGATGTCAGTGTTAGATTTTATTTACTTATACAAATCAATTAGGTTTACCAGTATTTAGATCTTCTTTCACATTAGCATATATACTGAAAATAAGAGAAACAATAACAAGCACAAGAGGACATAAGAATTTATCCTAGGAAAACCCAAAATGGGGGAAAAAACCAGTCAACCTTTCTTAGAGAGATTCCATCCAAACAAGTCCAACCATGAACCAACGGATAAAACATAGCACAATGACTAGCTACAGATACAACCATAAATATCACCCCAACTATAGCAACAACACCATACGAGAATAATGCACCTCTATTAGGGTAACACACAAGATATAGTTACCACAAAGATTGAACAATAAGAATCTTCTGCTACTGCAGTTGCTGCGTCACCTTCCTCATAATTGTGCCTTCCTTTTCTGTGGACAAGAGAGTAAGAGTGTGTGTCTCAAATGAGCCAAGGCATCTTGTATTTATAGTCTCCCTGTCCTCCTTACTAGGTCGACTTCTCTTCTAGGGTATTTTAACATTTTTCAATGGTTATCTTACTTCTGAAATATTATTCTCATCTAGGAAAGGTCGTATAGGAGGGAAATTACCTCCTGCAGCTACCAAACATCAACACTTCCTCTTAGCTAAGGAGGTATCTTTCACAATGTCTTCTTCTGGTAGTCCACTAACTACTCTGCAATCAACTAGCAACACACAACTACTACCATGCCATCGGTAGCTCGAATCATCGGTCTCGGTCTCCAGGACTATACTACAATAATTAAATAGCACTCATCTACTCATACTATCCAGTAGTAGACAACTATTTCCATAGTTGATTAGTACACAACTACTTCCATAGTCCTCCTGACTGTAATATGATGTTCCTTCTTCTTTTCTTGCAGTCTTATTCACACCCATCCACTTCACATGGTATGGGAAAGATTGCCTCCATATCCCCAATCACACCTAGCCACTTTGCATAGCTTAGGAAAGGATATCCCATGGTCCAATACCATGCTCCAAGTCTTATTCACACCTAGCCACCTCACATGGCATAGGAAAGGCTTGTCACAAGACTTAATCACACCTATCCACCTCACATGGCATAGGTAAGACTTGTATCGGGCTGTGATGTTTCTCCTCTCCCAATAGTCTTATTCGCACCTACCCACCTCACATAGTGTAGGCAAGACTATGATCATATCCCTAATCACACCTAGCCACTTCACATGGCTTAGGAAAGGTTATGCCATGGTCCCAATCACACCTAGCCACTTCACATGGCGTAGGAAAGACCACGCTACAAGTCCCAATCACACCTAACCACTTCRCATGGCATAGGAAAGACTTGTAYCRGGCTAGTCATTACTCCCTCAGTTACTTCACATGACTGATCACGTGAAGTAACCGTCTGGCATATCTTGCCCTAGGTGCCTGCTTAAGCCCATACAAATCCTTCTGCAATCTGCAGACATGAAACTCCTTCTCATGTATCTTATGGATGCTCTATGTACACTTCTTATAGCTACTGGAGCAAGTGTCTCGCCATAATCTTCTCCCTCTTGTTGGGAGAATCCTTTGGCCACAAATAAAGCTTTATACATTTCTGTGCTTCCATTTGCATCATTCTTGATCTTGTAGATCAACTTGGAAGTCATCACTGACTTCCCTTCTGGTCTCGAAACCAAGGAAAAAATCCATATTCATCTGGCTTCCTCCTCTTTCACTGTATCAAAGTCTACTGAAACAAGGGAATCCATCCAGGAGATCTCACATCTCCTAAAAGTCTCTGAAGCTATGATCTATCCTCCTCAACTCATGGTATTTGTTTGTCAATCCTGGAAGACGTCTCTCTCTTCCATCTAAATATGAGTAGGAATACTTTCTGAATGAAAGTATCTAATCTACTGTCTCTCTTTGAGATCAGGCTCACTCCAAGTCTTCATTCTCCCTCTGAAACTTGATTCCCTTTGAGTTTATATAATCTCTAGAGCCATCGACTCTCTCTACATGTGCTGACCTCCTCTAAAGTTTGATATCCTATGAACTATCCTGGGGAGGCTACTCCTCCCTATTGGATCCCAATGGTTGACTCCCTCTGAACTCGAGCTCCTTCTGAGCTGGTACTTGGTGGGGTCGATTGCCTCACCACTGGTGTAGCCATCTTCTCCTCCTCATGATTGGCCCATCAATTCCATATATATGTATCCCCTTTGCATCTTGCAAAGTATCATAGGACCATGTTGGTATCTTCCTGGTCACTGCAATGATTATGGGTAGGCCCTTATGGATCTACTAACTCTTCTTGATGATCTAAAGAGTGATCAACTGAACTAAATTTATCTGTATGGTCATCTTGGGAGCCTTCTACTCCTTACAATCAAGCTCCATATGAGATACTTTGTATCCCGCAAAAGTACCCTTATTGCTAGAAGGTTTTAAATTCATCCTCTTCTTCTTCGGTGCATGGATGTATATGATCGTGTATACAACTTATTATTTGGATAGTTTGCTCCATGTATCAAACTAGAGACCATCTAATCGTTGAAAGATTGGTTGTTGTCACTGATGTCAATCCTAGTCATTGGTTTTGGACTGCAAGATTGATGAAGGTATTTGGACACGAAGGACAATGCACATGCAGACAAAACACCCATGGATGGATAGTATACATCATGTTGTTTCTGGTGGTAGGTGGCATGTCACGTGGATCCTCATGGTTGAGGAAAAATGAATTTTTGAAGATGAAAAAGTTAATTGAAGAAGGAAGTACAAGTCGACCCTGAAGATAACTAAAGAAAAGAATTACAAAATAAGAAAGTTTTAGGTCGGCCCTAATTTTAAAATGAAGTGACATAAAGGGTATAAATACATATCATTATACATTCATTTTACACACACAAGTCGAATTTAAGAGGAAACCTGAAGTAAAGAAGGCCGGATTTCAAGGGAGGATGAAGTCTTTGGTGACGTGTTTTAAGGTATGTTATTTACAGGTCATCTTACCATTTTCGCTATAAATTTTTTTCTAGAATGATTCAGATGGTGAAATTGATATGGTATTGAGAAGACATATATAGGTACATGTGGTAAAACTTTCATCTCTTTATTCACTATAATTTTGGATATACACTATGTGGAAGATAGGTTTTTTTGACTAGTCCTGAAGCTAGTCATAAACATGTGTTTTGGGTAAAACAGTCATAACTTCTTCATAGAGAATACAAATGAAGTGAGACCAATTTCATTGGAAATATTACGGGCTGTAGTTTCTTGTGTGCTAGTTTAAGAATCTGATGTTAAATATTGAGCGTGGGGCATTATGTACAAGTTCTCTCTCCTGAATAAACCAGAATTGAATAAGGTCTACCATTCTCTCTATAACTTATTTTTGGGGAGGATTCAAGGAGTGACACTTGGAGGAGTTTCAGAGAATACATTGAATAATATTATCTACATGATAAGAGTATTCCAAGAATTGAATAATTGCAGAAGTTGAAGAATTCTCAGGAAGCATTATCAGGTTCTATGTGATGGTTGGTTGATGGTGATGATTTAATGTAAAGTTTTATTATCTCTCATATATTCTTGGGTGAAAGGAAGGGGAAAGTATGGAGAGGTAAACCCTCTCCTTATGTTGGAGGATTGTGTATTCCTCTTGGAGGTTTATCCCTCCCTTTATATTTGGAAGCTGTAGCTACCTTTGGAAATCACTACTTCCCTTGAACAATAACTATTGATTATTTCTCATATATTGTGCATGGTGTATTGTGGTGTATGGGTGTAACTCTTATACTATTTTTCATTGCTCAATGGATATAATTGAATGGTTTAAGTAATTTGAAAAAGTTTTTAAATTTTGCTTGATACTGATTCACCCCCCCTCTCAATATCAACAATATGTTTCCTCTTGCAACCATCACTATAGCTCCCTCTTAGAGCTATTAGCTGTGACCTTCCTGAAACAAGATCAAATAAAAGGGAAGACAATAGAAAATAATAATACTCTTATAATAAGAACAATAATAAAAACAAGAATGGGAATAATAGTCACAATGGCTCCTTCTTAGAGCTATCGCCCATGACCTGCCCTAGACAAGAGTAAAAACAAAATACAATAACAAGAAATAAGAACAACAATCTTCAACACTCTTCCAGTGTTGTGATCAATCATTCCTCCATAGTAACCTGAATGGAAGTTACAATATAACTTGCCTAGAACAAGGTCAACAACCAAGAACATCTCCTAAAGGAGATCAATTTATCTTGTAAACTAGTGCATCATTAATACTGAACAATGAGATTTTACTAATGATCATCATATCAACAATATTCAAGTGTTACTAAACATTTGATAGTAATGGAACTCTAAAGACTGTTGTTCTAGTTACAACACTTACTTAAGCTATAGCAATATGAAATATCAAACCTGATATGCAAACCTGGAGTCTAGCTGTTGCTGTCCCATTTGAGTTGTCTTTTACTTCCCGATCATGTGTTTGGAAGCACCATTATATAAAATACATATTCTTCATCCTTTGACTCCTTTGTCTCTGTATTTGTTGCATCTGCACAATGCTCTCCTTTCTTATTCTTATGAGGACATTGAAAAGCATAATGTCCCAACTTCTGACAATTGTAGCATCTGAATTTTGATGCATCCTTCTTATAACATGGTATTTTAGCTCTCTTCGGACTGGCTTCTCTTCTATCCTTCCTTTTATTTACATGGGTGGCAAGAGCTTGATTTTTGTCATCATTTTTCTTTAATGTTTTGGATATCAACCTAGACTCTTCTTGGGTACAGTCTATCCACAAATTGTCAAATTTGGGAAACTTACTCCTTGCACAAATCCCTTGAACAAATGGGTACCAAGAGGAGGGAAATCCATTAAGTGTGGTGGTCACAATATCTACACTATCTACTGAGTCTCCAATAGCTGCTAACTAGTCCTTGATCTGCGATATTCTCATGGAATAGTTGGAGAATATTTCTGACTTGTTCATTGTCACATTTTTTAGTTGATGCCTTAGAGTAAGCTTCTGACTCGTGTTATTTCTTTCATAAATTTTGGTTAGGGCATCAAACATTTCTTTCGGTGTCTTCAGTTCTGATACATTTGGTATCAAATGATCCTTAATCGAGTCGATCAAGATCCTCTTGGCCTTGACTTCATTCTTCCTGAAATTTGCTTTGGCTTCATCTTCTTCTGGTTCTGGAAGTAACTTCTTGACATGATCCAATAAATCATTCTCTTCTATAATGAGGAGTAGCCTATGCTTCCAATATCTGAAGTTATATTTTCCATCCAGTCTATCTTCAACTGTCATGCTAGTACTCATTTTCGCGGGTAGAAACTAGCCTAGATCTGAGAAATTTCAAATTTTCAGATTTCACCAAACTGCAAACTGAAGGTTGCAGGGGGTGAACTAGGGTAGGGAGAACTTCCCAGTGAAGGAGTTAACCCCAAATAAATTATGATAATGCTCAATGAGCTTGACAAAGAGAGTGATTTGCAACAACAAGTTACTACAGAAAATGTGATATTCCTTCCAGTGGTTAGACCCTTCTGAATGTAACCAACTCTGATTCCATGTTCTATTTTATTTACTTATACAGAGCAATCAAGTTTTCCACTATTTAGATCTTATTTCACATTAGAATATATACTAAAAATAAGAGAAACAATAACAAGCACAAGAGGACATAAGAATTTATCCTGGGAAAACCCCAAATGGAGGAAAAACCCAACCAACCTTTCTTAGAGAGATTTCGTCCAAACTAGTCCAACCATGAACCAATAGATAAAACCTAGCACAATGTATAGCTACATATACAACCAAAAATACCACCCTAGCTGCAACAACAAGACCATACAAGAATAACGCACCTCTACTAGGGTAGCACACAAGAGAGAGTTACCACAAAGACTGAACAATAAGAATCTTCTTCTACTGCAGTTGCTGCGTCACCTTTCTCAGACTTGCGCATTCCTTTTATATGGATAAGAGAGTGAGAGTGTGCGTCTAAAATGAGCCAAGGAGACTTGTATTTATAGTCTTTATGTCCTCTTTACTGGGCTGACTTATCCTCTGGGATGGTGTTACTTCATTTATTATTTATTTTTTTGGGCCGACTTCTCTTCTGGGGTATTTCCACATTTGTTCAATGGTTCTCTTACTTCCATAATATTCTTATCGTCTAAGAAAGGTCGTCTAGGAGGGAAAGTACCTCCCACAACTACCAAACATCAACAATCAGGAGTTTCCATGGCTTGGCATTTTTTTACTGGAATTTTGTTAGAAACTTTAGTGGGATATGTGCACCACTTACCAAGTGTATGAGGAAATGATCTTTCTAGTGGACAATAACAACAACAAATTATTTTGAAACCTTGAAAAATAAGGTAACTGAGCAGTTGGTATTAGCACTCCCAGATATTAAAAATCTATTTCAAGTAGATTGTGATGTAAGTGGTTCAACAATTAGTGTGGTCTTGAGTTATGAAGTTAATCCAATATAATTCTTTAGCAAGAAGTTGAATGATACTAGGAAGGGGTATTTGGTTTATAATCATGAATTATATACCATAATTCAAGCTTTGAAGAAATGGAGATTATTTGTTTCCAAAAGAATTTATGTTGTTTAATGATCACTAGGTGCTACAATACATAAACAATCAAGGTAAGTTGGATCAAAAGCATCCAAAATGGGTGTAATTTTTACAAAGCTACTCATTTGTTTTTAAACATAGGCATGTAAAGTCAAATAAGGTTGTAGTTGCATTGAGCTAGAGGATGGTGTTGCTAAATACCATGTCAGTTGAGGTTGTTGGTTTGGATAACATGGAAGAGATGTATGTGGAAGATATAGATTTTGCAGTGCCATGGAGAGTTTGTAAAGAACCATGGGGTATGGATAAGACACCCTATTTGTATTTCCATATCTAAGAGGGATTCTTGTTTAAGAATGAAAGTTTGTGTATTCCATAGAATTTGTTGAGAGTGAACCTCATTAAGGAGTTGGATGATGGAGGTTTTGGTGGAAATTTCAGAGTGGAAAAGACCAAGACATTGTTGTATGAAAGGTATTTTTGGCCCAACATCGACAATGAAAAAAAAAGTTTGTTGAGTGTAATAGAATTTGTTAATTTTCCAAGGGAAAGAGTTAGAGCATTGCCTGATATATTCCTTTATCGATACTAAAGAAACTATGGGAAGACACAAGCTTGGATTTCATTTTGGGACTACCCAAGACATAATGAGGTCGAGATTCAATGTTGGTTGTAGTGGACATATTTTCTAAGATGTCACACTAGGTTTTCCTCCAACCATGTTAATGAGATTTGGTCTTAGCTCAAGATGAATTCACCTACAACAATTCAATGAATTGATCCATTAGAAAAAGTCCATTTCAGGTGGTTTATGGAAGGTCTCCAAATTTTGTTGTGGACTTAGTTTAGTTGCCATACACAGGGAATAAAAGGAGCATTGATGTCATATGTTTTACCAAGAGCATGCAGATTCATGAACAAGTTCAAAGAGAATTGCAACAGAGTAATGACAACTCCTTCCTTTTATGTTAAAATTTTATTGTTTTTATTGTTTGTCATTTCAATTTATGTTGCATAACATCATAATTTATGAATGTGCAAGATTTTACTTCTATAGTAGTTTCACTAGACACCTACTTATATAGAAGTAGTCAAATGCCCAACAACATTAACAATAATCAATTGAATTAACCCATATCCATATATATATATGATTGTGTAATATAAATAAATAATGATAAAGTTGGTTGAGTCAACAAATAAAGTCTATTCTATGAATATATATATATATATATGAATGATTAACAACATCTTGTAGGCATTTTTAACTAAAACTATATAGATTATCTTTAATGATGTGACATTAACACTTTTATAATAAAATATTTTTACCACCATTTAATTTATATATTTAAAAAACATCATTAAATAAATATTTTATTAAACAAAAATTAAATAACAAAAACATATTTATAATATAAATATAAATTTAAATCTAATTAAAAAGACTATATAATATTTTGTAGTGTAATAATTTTATTAAAAAAACATTAAAAGAGTTTTGAAATGTAATAATTTTATTAAAAAAAACATTAAAGGAATGATGATGGTAATGGAATAAGCCTCTCACAAATTTCCAAAATAAATTATAACTAAAACATTTAGGCCCATGGATAGAGATAAGCAAACGTCTATAAACATTATAATACAAAGAATGGAAGCAAAAATATCTAGACGTAGATTATGTGCAATTAAACATTCAACCACTAAATCATGGCAAAGTAAAAACCATTATACACAAGAAACCAAATAGTTGCTAAACTAAACTAGCACATAGCATGAAAATGCAACAACAAATGGTAAAATCATAAAATACATAAAATTACTTGCAAAATAATGTAGGTGATTGACTTTTAATTCAACATTTTATATGAAATTGAGAAGAATTAATAAAAATAATAAATAAATATTCAAATCATAATCACTAAATTAACTAAATTAAATAAGTAAAATTGAAAAAAAAAATCACTAAAACGTTGGTAATATTAAAAAATTATCCATTGTGAATCTGGGTCATGTAATGATTAGTTAGACTAGTTAGAGGTTGAAAAACCATAATAGAGTTCTATGCCACCATAAAATCAATAAGGTTGTAGAGGGGGGTAGGGTATGTATACCTTCGTAGACTTTACCAGTAAAATTGTTGGGCGGAGGAGGTCTCATACACTAATTTGGTGTCTCGCTTGGCCGTGAACTTAAAAATAAATTACTATTATTATTGTTAGAAGGCGCACCATGATCGTAATGACTTAAAATATAGATCTATGTAGTGATTTAAATTTTTATTAGCAAAGATCTAAGTTATCATTTTAGAAGCATAACAATTGAGTTGAGAAAAGTCTTGAAAATTACAGGTGGTAAGCTTATTCCATTGAGAGATAGAAGCCAAATGCTCTTATAGAGCATGGGAAATTCCAATATTCTAACTTTTTTGATATTATTATTGTCTATATTTTTTGTGAAAAAAAATTAAAATTTAATAAATTTTTTAAATATAACTCTCATAATTTTATTATTATTATTATTCAATTTTCGCATAATGCATTTCATGGGAAACTTAATGATTCAAGGATCAAGGATTCCAGGTTGGGTTAACAATAAGAATCAAGGATTCCAAGTTGGGTCAACAGTAAGGATCAAGGATTTACTGATTTAAGGAGGATTCCAGGTCGGGTCAACAATAAGGATCAAAGACTTATTGATTCGAGGATC